>CAIGRH010063595.1:0-10536 GCA_903798295.1 Fraxinus nigra
TGGGCGGTAATTGAGAACAAAGGATCCTGATAAATATTCGTTGAAAATCATTGATGGTATTATTATAAGTGTTTTGATGGGATTTGATGGAAATGGATATTTGTCAATTATTTCGGGCTGAATTATTAATATGATATCAACAATTATAATGAGAGTACCTCCATCACTGATTATCGATGCCAATATTATCAATGATGTGATTGACAATCATTTGAATCATCGACAAAACTTTATTCTTTAGTTATTTTTAATTTTTTTCCCCGATAGAATATTATATCGGTAACTTACTATATCTTTTTTATTATTATTATATTAATGTTGTATAAGATATTTTTTCAAACTGTTGAATCATTATCGACACAATCGTTATAAAACATTAATAGTTACATTATCGACACAATCCTTAACAGTGGCACTTGAAGGTGCAGAAATCTGTCTTCATTGGTTTCTAGGTTATTAAACATCATCGTTGCATGATCTTCCTAGGGAATTCTCCGTATATTTGAAATCTACTATTAGTGTCCAAAACCAAAAATAAAATTAATTAACCTTAAGGAATTCAAAGAAGTTGTTTCTCTGATGGTTATACAATTCTAGCAATTTCACGTAAAAATTTCATTTTTCATCAAATATACCTTCGTTTTACGAACCGTAAAATTATGGTAAAACTACTCGTTAATATAAAATTTTCAAATGGTCTCACCCTTGATGAGTTCCTGAAAATCCCAGATTTTAATCTAAAGTTTTTGCTCATACAGGAAAAACATTGTTTTTCGGTTAACTTCGAAGATACATCTTTCTGATCACATATCCGTTTAAATACGTGAAAATTAAGGTCGTAACATATGATATAAGCATATGGAATTTCAGAAGAAATTATGGCGAATAGATGCATGAAATAATAAATGAAACGGACTACTTGAGTCTACAAAACCAACTGTAACGACCCAAATTTCTATTACATTTTGTGCACAAACTTCAAAAGACATTATACAGATAGAGTGAAATATGAAGTATGCATTTTTATTTTTTATATATAATTACAACTTCAATATTTTAAAAAATTCAAAGTGATGACACGTAGGAAATAAAACATAATTTTCAAAGTATTGAATCAAATGAAATAATCTCAAGAGCCTAAACTTAAAAATGCTAAAATGCAAAACGAGCACTAATTTTAATTTTCAAATCTTTCCATCAATCAAAAGCACGTTGACACTTGACACCACCAGTTTGTTTACCACTCAGCCATCCAATTTCGCATTAATCTGTAAAGGGAATCTCGAAAAGGATAGGCATTTCAAAAATTACATGCAATTCAATCTCTGAATAATGTTAATCATAATAATAAACAATCCATTTCAAATTTCATAGTGAGCAACCAAGTCATATCAAACAGAGAACTATACGCATTTCTACATGAAATTTCACAAAGCTGTAACAATGAATAATAGATTTGAAGATACCCTGATTTCTAAAAATAATTTCACCCGGTTATTGTGTTGTTACAAATTCTTATCCTTATGATTGATATTATTACATGCACGATTGCATGTATAACTGTTTCACAAACTTTCATCCACAGCATGATATGCTGGTTATTTCTGTTTCTTTTCTACAATTTAAAAGATTCGACAAAAGACAAACAAATCCACATCTGCTTTACGTCAAGCAATACGGGGGAGTAATTTCCGATATAGCTATGAAAAGAAGACATGTAGGTGGATCTGACTCATATCGGTTTTTGGGGAGAGAACTCCGATGCTGAAAGCTTAGCATACATGTCTGCTATTTCTTTAGCAAAATAAGCTTTTGCTTGTGGCCTTTTAATCTGGGAGAGAAAGGACAGTACAGAATCAGTAGTTTTCGCATCTTATAAAATGATAATGCACCGATAAATTTCACTTGCCTTGAATGTTGGAGTGAGCAACCCGCTCTCGAGAGTAAAAGGTTCGAGCACCAGAGTCACGGCTTTTGCAAATTCAAAACCTCTCAGCTAGATATTGACATGCATCAGAAAACGTAAAAAGAAAATACTGACGCATGACTACTAAAGAAAATACAAATGCATGACTGTTCTTTAGACATGCTTGCTATGGTCAACTGGACAAGATAAAATAGATTAGCAAATGAGTCTCACGCGTCTCTTCCTTGATCATGTCCCATACATGTTATTCATGGCACTCGTATATTAGGTAAGGTGGACTAGATAAGACTAGATGGTAGTATTGATCAAGAATAAAATTAAAAATTCTTGTGTTGCATTGTTTTATATTGCATACCAAACATGACCTCGATGCATAGCTAATACCTGAGCTTCCCTTGCAACTGCATCCATGTCAGCCAGGACTGCAGCCGTTGCTCGTGGATCAACACATAATTGTTTCAAGTCTTCATACTGCACTCAGCACACCAAAAAATCCCACATAATTGGTGGTGGAAAGAGAAATGTCATAAAACTCCCTAAATGTATTATTAGGAGATCATGCTTTCGCCACATGGCCTTCTATTCCAATCACATTTTTTTCCAATACATATGAGGAGTTCCTAAGATTCAAAAAAGATGTAATGTTCTTCATGATACTAATGAAAAGTGTCAAATATCAGCCCAATCTAAAAATTTAAGAACCTCAGTTCACATATTTATTTCATGTTGCACCAATTACAATGACAGAATCCTTAAGCCATCATTTAGTATGAGAATCAGAAACTTGCATTTTTCTCGAGGATTTTGCAGATACTTCAGCAAAAACCAAAGGGGCTCATAACCTTTGAAGCTATAAATGTGTATGGCGAAAATAACAAAAAAAAAAATCAAGCTTTGAACTCGCCTCGATGTCTTCAGCTGCTGCCCATTTTTTTAGCATGTCACGATCTACCGAAATGATAGCAACAAGTGAAGGCTTCAGGCTGTCACCTACCAACACAAACATGCAAAAAGTAAGTAGTTTGTGAGTGTGTGTGTGTGTTAAGGAATAAATACCACATCGAATAAACATGAGATAATAACCAACACATAAGAGCTTGGCTTACTCTCTTAAAAAGTCGAACTTTTAAGAAGGAACCCCAAATTTTAAGATGGTACTAGAGCCCAATAAACTCAGACATACAATTCAACCTCGCTAAAACTCAAACAAGCTCAAGAATTTCAAGATCGATATTCTCGAAAGAGTCACCATCTTGTGGGGCGTGTTAAGGGATAAATTTCAATTGAATAAACATGAGATAATTAACAAACAAATAAGAGATTGAGCTACTCCTCTTAATAAGGTTAACTTTTTAAAGATGGAAATCCAAGTGTTTAGAGAGAGGATTTCGCAACATTTTATTCTTACCATACACTAAGCACTGTGCAACAAACTGGCATTTTGCATATACATTTTCTATTTTCTCAGGTGCAATGTACTCCCCCTGTGACAACTTGAAAATGTTCTTTTTCCTGTCAAGTGAAAAACAGTATCAAATTTCCATAATATTCTCATCAAACTGAGGTTAAATACAACAAAATTGCCATAAAATTCTCACAAGAACAGAAAAATATTGACCTAATGTTGGTTAGCATACATTGAACTATTAATCAACAATATTCTATCTTAATATTGGCCATTGGCATAAGAATATCCCTCCAATTTCTTTGAGGTTAATCGTCACGAGTTATGTTCTTATTCTTTGACAATTTCCTCAAAAGTAATCACCAAATGTCGAGTTCTTACCTATCAATTATCTTTAATCTCCCTCCGGGCAACCACAAACCTATATCTCCAGTATGAAGCCATCCCTGCTCATCAATTACTTCCTTCCTGGAAAAGTTTATTCCATCATCATAAGCCTTTGACTTAAACATTTTAGTGTTTAGTTGGGAGGATTGGACAACATTAGACAGTATTAAGGAGAAAAAAATAAATAAAATCTTATGCAAAATATTGTCCAATCTAGTCCAATTCTACATACTAAACATGTACTTTAGGTGAGTGCAAATATTGAGATCAACATAACAAAAAGAAAAGCATGTACGTCTGGACTTCATCTTTGTAGTAGCCTTGGAACACAATGGGGCCCCGTACACATATCTCACCCCGAGGATGGGGCTGGTCCTCAGACGTATAATTCATTTCTGGAACGTCTACAAGCTTTATTTCTGACAGAGAAAAATGAAATATATAGTTTCTTCAGCACAAGCGCAGCATTATTGAAAGAAAAAATCAATTTTTATATGCACAATCACGCACCACAAGAAGGGCAAGGAGCCCCAACATGACCAGATAACATATCGGTCTCGTCCATAATGCTTATAACACAAGAAGCCTCTGTCAATCCGTATCCTTCTACAACTATACAACCGAAGCACCTGAAAGCCCAAACTTGTCAATTTGCCAGCTAACCAGGAGAATTCCATGCTAGTGTAGGGAAAATTGTACCATTTGTCCATAATTAGCCCGAGTAGCAAGTTCGTCCTAACCATTCATCATAGTTGCACAAGGAGTCAGCATGGAAGCCGTCTGAAACTCCTTTAAATTGTCATTTTCCACCACGTGTCCAACTTTATGAAGCTAGGTTTGTTTTCCAACTTGAGTTGGGCATTTTGAGAAGTGAGGCATTTTTCATGAGGTTCGCATGGCAATTTAACAAAGTTTTGGCGGTTTTCATCATTGGAAACTGATTGTGCAACTATAATGAACGATGGAAAACCAATTTGCTACTCTGAGCAATAGGTGGGGGACCAATGATGCAATTTTTCCTGCTAGTACATACAAGAGATTGAACTTACACTCGCAGAAAGTCCATGACTTCTGGAGACAAGGGTGAAGCGCCTGAAACCATGTTACGAACACGACCTCCTAGCATTCCCTTTATTTTATTGAATACCAATCTGTCCCACATGGGTGATGGTTTCTTGCCTGAAACAATCACGTGAATCTATTATTATAAATGGCCAAAGGGTGAGAGTGGGGTAGTATAAATGTGTCACCTCATTAAAAAGTTTAAACCGTGGGAACACATTTATTCACTGAAAATAAGTCTTACAACAAGTTCTTTGTAAGAGACAGCTGACAACAGCAAATCCAGGCCACAAAGGAGCCTAGCACGATAGATGCATGTAAATATAGCAACCAAACGATATTACCATTAAGTATTGCTTGCTTCTTAGCTTTGTAGGCGGCATTAAATAGTCTTTCCTTGAGACCACCGGACGACTTCACTGCATTCATGACTCTGTAACAAAGCATTCGGTTGGATTTTCGCATGAGTAGAAATTGCGGTATTTAAACACATCGAACATGTTTACCCATCATATATCCGATTGTACAACCGGGGAACGCTGCAAAATATAGTTGGTTTTAGAACTGCCATGTCCTCCAATAATTTCAAATTGTCCTACAAATATAAAACAATGATCACTTATTAAAGTTCAATGACAACAATATCTTCTAGTAATCATCCATGATAGCAATAAAATTTCTGATTCTACTAATCAAGCCTCTTTTCCTGCAAATACATTAGTGAGCTCTAACTATTGCAAAATAAATAAATAAATAAAATTATTTTACAGCACAAAAATGGAATTTTGATTATTGAATAAACAAGAAAAGCTAAAAGTTTCCTTCATGCATACAGAAATGAGTACACCATCCACCCCACCAAAAAAGAAATAAAAAAAAATTTATTGATTGGAAACAAAGAATTATACTTTTCAGCAAAAAAAGTTTTAGGAAACAAGAATTCCAGACGTACTGAACACAGAACAATTAATAGCGAAGGAATTACGTAATACAATGTTTTACTGATATTATGTTTTATTTTGGGATAGAAAAAATCGCCCCAAGTTATATTTTAACAAAAGAAAACAAGAAAGTGTGCGAAGTTGAGTTTCATACTCCTTGATAAAATCCAGATGCTCCTCCAAAGTATACCACTGATATTTGGTTAGCCCGTTCATAGATGTGTGCCAGAGGAAGATATGATATATAACTGGCAAGAAGGGAGTGAAATTTACTCTAACCTGGAATGTTGAGTGAAAAGTAGAATGTATCTGATTGAACTAATAACAAAACAAATAGGGTGTTCAAACTTTATACTCACAGATCAGAGGGATATAATTTGAGGCTCATACTTGCACCAGCAACATTGGCAATCAAATTTCTGTGGGTCAGCACAGCTCCCTTTCCATATTTACCGAAATAATTACACACATATTCTACTTAAATTGGAAAATTAATAATCTGATACCCTGTAAAAGAAAATACCTTTGGTGTTCCAGTTGTACCACTTGTGTAGCATACTGTAGCAACATCATCGGGTCTTGGTGGGCAGAAGGACTCGAGGCTGCTGATGCCCTGCAAGAAATTTTTACGACAAGTCAATACAAAAAATGACAAAATAAATATTGCTTCATGAGCAGAAGAGAACTGCTTAGGAAACTGTGTGGTGTTAAATTCATCAACGAATAACTTGAAAAGTAAAACGGATAGAGAATTAGAGATAACTCACTTGACTAAGTAATTTTGAGTATGATATAACCTCGACTCCTATTGTCGATGGAAGTGATGGCATTTGGCTATCAATCCCTCCAACCACCTAAAAAACAGTGAAGCAAATGAGGCACTTAAAGGAGAATTTCACTCTTTTATCAAGAAAATGGAGAGGTAGCATCATAATGTGCGTCATGTTAAAAAAGACGGGAAGGGATAAGTGTGCTCACAACAATGAGATGTACGGTAGGAATCTCAGATAAGAAGCTCAGCAGCTGTAACTCAAGTGCAAAAATAAGAAAATAGAACCCTCATTTAAAACCAAAAAAAAAAGGAGAGAGAGAACATAAAGCTAGAGATTGTCCAATTATGCCATTGTGCTGTTTTCTACTTATCTAGAAATGATTACCAATGAAAATTTTGTTCACTATCAAATCGCATCCATAACAGACTCTAAAATTCTTGATAACATTAAAAGGTGGATTTAAAATCACATAAAGATTGTATAATAACTTCTGAGCTTATGGAAAGTTGTATCTTTTGCATTATACCTTCCTAGATGACCAAGAGAAACAAAAAATAATTAGAATATTAAAACTCACAATGTTTAACGTTTGAGGCACACAAAATATAGCTTGTGCAGCCGCATGATTCACAATATATTTGACAGCATCCGGACCTGAATAGTGAACCAAAAAATAATTCTACGTTATGGTTTCAGACCATATGGAGAAAAATGACTTCAAAATTCTCTGATAACTGACCAAGAGTATCATATAAAGGAACTGAAATGAGTGAATAAGCAGAGCAGGCATGATCAACAATCAGCCATTCGGGTCTGTTGATAAAATATAGTCCAACACAGGATCCCTGTAAACGGAACCATCAGATAAAGGGAATGCTGGCAACTAATAGTAATTCAGTTTATATACGAATGAAAAATTCAGAGGATTTAATTTTAAAAAAGGCCTTTCAATGCAAGAACTATATTTAATCCGTAAAAAGAATATGCAAATAAAATATTTTTGCTTGAGCAGCTTGCCTTTGCTATCCCGTGTTTAACCAGACCTGAACCAAGAGCAGATCGTGCAGCACCTGCTTCCCCATAGGTCATCCACTGATATCTATAACATGACACCACATGGATGAAGAAGATTTAAAATAAAAAAAAAAAAAAAAAAGGAATGGAAGAAAGAGAGAGAAGGTATTTAGTTGAAATGGAAACTTACTCCCCTACGGTCCCATCTTCCCGAACTCGAGTGCCTAAGTATTTATAATCGCGGAATGTTTCAACTGCATGCCTATGCTCAGGAAGTAGAAAAGGATGGTTTGATGAATGTTATTGAAAGAAAGAGTATCAACTTTAAAGGACAACTAAGGTGAATTTAACCACATGTATTCAAGGTTACTTACACAAAATTATCATGCAAGGTAGCAATCTTAGGATGATCAACAAATCTGCTCACAAGCTTAAAAGGTTCACGACGAGATCTGTAAAAGAACTGTATCTTGGTTACAAGGTCAAGAAAAAGCAGATGGAAAGATTTATGAGTAGACAGTTTCAACCTGTAAACATTCCATTTCCCAGTCTGCAATTCCTCCGGAAGCACTACACTATACCCTTCCTCTGCCAATACCAGCATTAAATATTAATGCAGGGAAGAAAAACAGAGACTTCTCTTATGAATTTTTCACATGAGAAAATTTGCAATGCAATGAATATTCAATTTAAGACAAATGGTAGTATAAATTTGCAATTACATTATGTAGACAGAGACGGCCATGGAGAAGTAATCAATGCTTAAATGGGTGAGAAATTATATATGAATAACCCTTCTGACACCCACATCAAAATTACGTAAATTCTTTCTCCCTTCCTCTCGCTGTCGAGATTAAAGATTAGATAGCTCAATCCTCATGCACTAGAAATTTAATAGTCATGACACAGTATGCACTTTTTTATCACGACAGCCAAAATTATGAAATACAACACACAACTGAACTAAACAGGGTCGGTATCCCAAACTTATCTAACGTCTGCTACAAACTCTTTTTCTACTCAATCAAGGATCACCTTCAAAGTTAAACCCAAACGACCAGGACCATCAAATGGATATTAGACTTCAAATGATGTTAAACTTAATATTTTAGCCTCTATAGTTCGATAAAATTTTACATAAAGAGCGTAACAAATGTTCAACGGTCTTGAGTTACTTGCAGCAATGGCGTATCTAATACAAGGATCAAATAAGCATAAAAAAATGACATGATTGTTGGTGGGAATGCCTTGCAATAGCTCGAAGATTCGAACTCAACCCTAAAAATAAGTTTCAGTAGATTCCAGATCGGGGGTTTGACGCTCTCCTTGTGAAAATATTTGTTCCTCCCGAATGAGTGCACAAGGATCCAAACTTGCTCTAGGATACAATGGAATGAAGAAATATGTGTATCGGCGTTTATGCACTAACCCAATACTAGCACCCCAGCAAAGTAGAGGCTGAAAAGCCTGTTTGCCACAGCCGGACACAGCTAAACAGGCTGCAAGTTGTGCCCTCGGCTGGCCGGACATTTCCGACCTCCGCTCCTATGACCCATCCTTTTAGCTCCTTGTTCTTTAACACGAACCAATGACTAAAGATATGCGCTACAATGCCAAAACGACATTATTAGGAAATCTTCCCAACAATGACTCATGCTTCCTTGTGTACAATTTTTTTCACTTCCACAGTTGCGTATTTTATATGAATCCTCAAACCTAATACTCAAATAATTATGGACAAGCGACCATTGAATATTTGTGGACCAACTATAATCATTCACAGTTCCCTCCTCTCCCCACTAGTCTTTTTGACCTGCCACTGCTTGCATAGTCTCAACCTTGTGAAATAGCTATTCAAGCTGAAATTAACAGTATGTGGAACTATTTGCTTGAATTCTGCAAACCTCGCTCCATAAACGTCTTATACAACAGAAAAATCAATTTTTTATAAATTTGAAGCCAGCTATGTAAATCTTTTCACCAATCTGTTGAGCGTCAATGTCTAATAATGTTCTAAAAATCTTGATGAAGCAGCATTACAAAAAACCAAGATCGTTTACAACCCAACAACAAAAATTCCTTACTCCAAGCACAACGTGAGGAAATTCTCACGAGCCATTATGTGTTAAAGAACAATAACCATTACCCCTTTGCTGGATGGAATTAGATGCAATAGCTTGAGAATTCTCACGTGAGACGCACTATTTCACTCTACTTGGAGGCTTGAATAATCTTCATCGTGATAGCATAAAAGAGAACATTGTAAACAATTTTCTCCCATCTACTTAAAATTTATTACACATCCAGACGTCCAATAAACTTATCTTCGCTTGGTACATACTGCACATCCAATCCATCCTTACTCACCTCCCACCCAAAAAAAATATTGTTGTCAAAATTAATAACTTGTACTATGAAAGAAAAAGTAGAAACGAAGATGAAGTGAAATATGGTGTAGCAGATCTCCTTAAGATATAGTTTGCCTGCAGAAGTACCACGGGATTATCAGATGTTTGTCTCCCAAGATACAATGTTTTTTTCCAAAGTCAGTACTGCACAATACCAACCTTGTCGATTGAACCAAAGTATTAACAATATTCCTCTCGAACGGAATAGATATGAACTAAAATGCTCGAATGGAATTTTTATTTCTTGAAAATAATTTGAACAGATTTCATTTCAACAAAATAAAAACACTAGAGTTTTCAAAGAGATGAGAGAATTAGAAGTCAATTTTTACTTGAATTGATTTGGTGTAGTAAATGCGGAAAATAGAAGTCTCCATTTTTAGATTTTCAAGTGGCTTTTCAGAATTATTGCATTTTTTTTTTTTACATAAATTAATGTTGATAGTGAAACCACATATTTTCATATTTAATAGTACCCTATCAAAAGATCGTCACTTTTCATTATATACCTTTTTAATAGTCGCAATCAATGTCTAGCCTTTTCGATATGTGCCCTTCGCATTTTAAAATTCGCAACCATCATCGAACCAATTAGAAACTTTTCCAATTCACAACTATA
>CAIGRH010063619.1:0-11324 GCA_903798295.1 Fraxinus nigra
TATTTTGGAATAGTAGATTGATGGAGAATGTGTGGTTGAAAAAGAAGGAAAAGTTATTGATGTGACGAAAAATATTATTTTATTGAAGAATGTGTGATTGAAAATGAGTAGAAGAATGAATATGAAAATTTTAATGTGTACCAAACATGGATTTAATATGGTATCAGAGCCCATTAAACTTCAAAGAATAATTCGTCCGATTATGACTCAAAAAAATTCCAAGATTGGTTTGCCCAGACGAGTTACCATCTTGTGAGGGAATGTTAAGTGATAAAATTTCACATCGAATAAAAAATGAAAATATAGACTAACTTATAAGGATTTTGGTTACTTTTCTTAGTAAGGTTGATATTTTAAGATGAAATTCAATTCTTAATTTGGTATATGAGCTCATTAAGATCTAATGAGCCACCATCTTGCGAGCACATGTTAAGAAATAAAATCTCACATCAAATAACGATGAAAATATAGACCAACTTATAAAGGATTGTACTACTTATCTTAATAATGTTTTAAGATGGAACCTCAAATTTTAACAATGAGAAATCAGTTGCATTATCATATTCGAAGTTTTGAACTTCATACTAGATGGCATTTGAAATTCTTCCTCCTCAAGTATCCTAAAGCGGTTAAACTTTCTAGCATCAGACCCGATGAGGGATTCCAAAGTATTGATCCTACCACTCGATGAAGATGCACTACTCGTATTTGCCTCAGTGTTCGACTCAAGACTTCGAGGCTCAATAGCTCTATATTTGTTGCCATTTTTCAACATAGTCTTGAGAAAAGAAAAAAAAAACCCCTTCTTAATTCCGCCAAAATTGATTGACGGAGAATATGTGGTTGAAAAAAAAAAAGGAAAAGTTATTGATGTGATGAAAAATATTATTTTATTGAAAAATGTGTGGTTGAAAATGAGTAGAAGAATGAAAATAATAAATTTAATGTGTACCAAACATGGATTTAATATGGTATCAGAACCCATTAAACTTCAAAGAATAAGTCGTCCGATTATGACTCAAAAAAATTTCAAGATTGGTTTGCCCAGACGAGTTACCATCTTGTGAGGGAATGTTAAGTGATAAAATTTCACATCGAATAAAAAATGAAAATATAAACTAACTTATAAGGATTTTGGTTACTTTTCTTAGTAAGGTTGATATTTTAAGATGAAATTCAATTCTTAATTTGGTATATGAGCTCATTAAGATCTAATGAGCCATCATCTTGTGAGCACATGTTAAGAAATAAAATCTCACATCAAATAACGATGAAAATATAGACCAACTTATAAAGGATTGAACTACTTGTCTTAATAATGTTTTAAGATGGAACCTCAAATTTTAACAATGAGAAATCAATTGCATTATCATATTCAAAGTTTTGAACTTCATACTAGATGGCATTTGAAATTCTTCCTCCTCAAGTATCCTAAAGCGGTTAAACCTTCTAGCATCAGACCTGATGAGGGATTCCAAAGTATTGATCCTACCACTCGATGAAGATGCACTACTCGTATTTGCCTCAGTGTTCGACTCAAGACTTCGAGGCTCAATAACTCTATATTTGTTGCCATTTTTCAACATAGTCTTGAGAAAAGAAAAAAAAACCCTTCTTAATTCCGCCAAAATTGCAACTTTGGGGCTTAAAAATGTTCGATGTGATTTCAATTGATGAGGTGAGTACTGGTGTTGGTGTTGCACTGCCTTCGTTATTGAGAAATTTGGGGGATGAGAGTGAAAATTGAAGGTTATACTGACTTGGATTAGATAAGTGATTTAGCATATGTTTAATGATCATAAACTGTCACGTCTAATATCCACCATCCATGTCAGCACTAAGGTAACAAATTTTTTGAGGGTGATGAATGAAGTACAAAGAGAAAAAGTTCAGTGAGTAAGTTGAAGCAGTTTGAAGATCACTCAAACCAATATATAACTTGAGAAGTATTTCATTCTTGGATTTGGTGTGAGGTTTAACAAATAATATAATAAATAGATAATGTAATCATTTGGCTAAGTAGAAAAATTAATTAAACTTGAAAAAATTTCACAACTAAAGGACTAAAAATTAAAAAACACGAATTGAAAAAAAATTGCTCGACACGTACACCCTGGCGCTGCGCACATGGCCAAATTGCAGCAGCAGCAGCAGCACAGATAGAAGTCAATTTATTTATAGTTGGATTATCTTACGGCCGCATATATATATATATATATATTAATTGACAACTGGGACACAGCTACTAAAATATCTTTAGGACATACGTAGATTTATACACATCGGATTGTACAGTAAGAGGTGACTGACTAGGTTTGCTTTCAATTTCAAATAGATAAGGTTTTGCCCCCACACAACATCGTCTCCACGTGATTCCCATCCCATTTGTTAATCTTTAATATTTATGCATGCTAATTGCTAAATGAGTTAACTATTTTGTCGAGAAATTATTTTACCGACTTCTTGACCGTGGAGATTATTAACTTAACTTTTGCTGCATCTTGAATAGATCGAATCAGAAAAAAGTTATCTAATCTATTTATTGAACAATTAATTCGATGTTGTAATCATCAAAGTTAGTTGACGTAAAAAAAAGTAAGAATTTTTTCCTCCATCTTTTGCGCCATTTAACCTCAAAAACTTTTTGATGATGTCATTTAACAAAAAAAAAAAAAGATAATCTTTACCTGTCTATTTTCATTTTTTTATTTTTTCGAAAAATATACATTTAGTGAAAAATAAAAAATAAAAATGAAGAAATTTAAGCAGAAAATGTAGGGATTTTGATAACTCATAGCCCGATTCCAATGCAGATCCAACCTACCCTATCGATTTGATATTTGAATAAAAATATCTAAAACCAGATTATTTTACTAACCCTTACCTTTTCAAATTCCATTATCTCTATTATATAAAAAAAATTAAAAAGAGAAAAAAACGAAAGAGATTGCTTCCTTTCATTTCCATTCCTGCACTTTTGCCGCTTGAAACGGTCCTATATGATAAATGGCATCCCCAATTACCCATAATGCCCCTCTATTTTTATATTATTATTATTTTATTTCTACAATGGACAATTCCAAAATTTAACATTAATCGAATGCAGTCTTTGTCTCATTACTTCGACATGAAAACCATCAAACATGACGATATACAAATAAAAATAAATAATTATTTCCATCGTCTTTTTGTAACTACAAACTTGAATTTATGATTATTGTATAATTTTTGTCAATAAATTATTCCGCTGAGTGGGATGGGACCCATTAATAAAATTTATATAAATATATGATAGAAAATGAAAGAAATTATCGTCTAAAAATCTTGAAAACGATCGGACGATTGGTATTAAAGGTGGACCATTTCGTTTTGTATAGAGACAGAAACTAGGTGGGGCAGGCATGTGTGGTTTAATTTTCGCACATTGGAATTTCCGATATAAACACAACATGCAATTAAAGATTTCATGGGATTTTGCTAATTTGCCAGGGATAATTTTGTAATACCATTTTCAAGCTGGCATCAACAATATCGTAAATCTAGGAAATTTTGTTTATTCATGAAATTACCTGGAAATTAAATATTAAAATCTATATATTCGAAGAAAAAGAAATTTATAGTTATTTAGCAAATGCTGCTGAAGTGAAGAGGCACAGTGCCCTTGTAGCATCATTTTCTTGTCATTTTGCTTTGGGAGATTAAGATGTTTCTGTTTGTTTATGCTGAGGATTATAGAGAGTGAAGAGAAAACTAGAGAGAGAAGAAACATGGATGAATAGCCTTCCGTAGAATTTACAGTTCATTTTCTTTCTCCTACTTCAAGATCTTGAGAGGGTACGTTGGATTTTTTGTTATTTGATTATCTTTTATTTATGGGTTGGGTTTAAAAATTAAAACAGTAGTTTGCTGATAAAGAATTTGCATGTGTTTTTTTTTTTTTTTTCCGTATAATGAAATCTGGGGTTGTTTTAAAGGGGGTTCTTCGTCTTTTAAATTGATTTGTGTTCAAGAAGAATACAATTTTCTTTTGTATAAAGCGTTTACTCCCTGACTGTTTCTAGTTATTTTCTCATGGACTTTTTCATATGGGTAATTTATTTTCATATTGATGATAATGGATGTAAGAAATTCTTTGTATAGATTGCTCAATCTCAATTTTTGTGATTTGTTCCGGAAAAAGTTCTACTTGAGTTCTCTGTAGTTTTTTTTTTTTTTCCTTTAATGGTTTGTATGAATTTAAAGAAATTCATAAGATGCATCATGGTATAATTTTATTTTATTTTTGCATGTTTTTCACCATCGACATGAGTTTTCTAATCTGATATCCTCGTCCAAGAATTTTCTAAGAATAAAGCAGCATACTAATTCTATGTTACTATGCCTCTGTGTTTGAGATCTGTCACTTTTGGAGTCTCCTTGCGCAAAAACACTTACCAAGGAAAATTAGTTGAACAATTAAATTTATTTTTTTTCCATGTCTTTTCACAGCTGAAAGAATAAGGATAGTTTTGTTTTAGTTTTAGTTTTAGTTTTTGAAGTATTTTTCTAAACTGTCCGTTATTTACTGTTTTGGTTCTTATATTTATGCAGTTATTAGATGTAAAATGGATTCCTTCGAGGCTGCAAAGCTTGTGCACGACAGAATCTCAAAATTGGAACCAGAACATGTTGCAAGGAAGATTATTGGATATATTTACTTGCAAGATCTTCCTGACCAGGAAATGATAAGGTTAGCTTTAGGTCCTGACAACTTAATCCACAACTTGATACAAAAGGCAAAATCTGCTTTTCTGTTTGCTTCGTCGCCCGTTCTCTCACCTCCAATTTCTCCTTCCATGCCGAGCCCAATTTCGGATCCTTCTTTTCAGTTTTCCCGCTTTTCATCTCGCGCTGCATTTCAAAAAGTAACTTCTTACTGGGATCCTCAATTAACTGCTGAACAGCCGCCGCAGCCGATGCCTAATCCTGCTTTCAAACTTTTACCATACACCGATTCCATTCCCGAAGAGTATGGTTTCCAAAACCAATATATTGGTTTGGAAGATCAGTTAGAACCCGTCATTTCCAACACTTCAGGTTTTCTAAGTGATTTCTATTGCCCAGAAGCTGCATTTAATGATATGAGTAATAGGGGTAGCAGGATTTCTTCGAGTCTGGAGTATCCAGTTAAGACTTGTCACTATTTCAACAAGGGTTTTTGTAAACATGGCAGTAACTGTAGGTACTTTCATGGAGAATCTTTCGCAGAGAGCTATTCACATATATTTGGTCCTAATTCGTATGAAGCTGCTAATGATGATCAAGTTTTCTTGCCTGGGTCCCTTGAAAAATTGGAACTCGAAATCACCGAGTTATTGAAATCCCGAAGAGGCAATCCGGTTTCAATTGCTTCTCTGCCAATGATGTACTATGAGAGATATGGAAGAACTCTGCAGGCTGAAGGTTATCTGACTGAGAGCCAGAGACATGGTAAAGCTGGCTATAGTTTAACTAAACTTCTTGCTCGACTGAAAAATAGCATCCGGCTTATCGACAGGTTTAGTTTGGACCTTTTACAGAATATATTGTCTGTTGATTTGTATATTCTTCATTAGGTTACAGTTTTTCTTCTGATTTTCATGAAGCAGGCCTCATGGGCAGCATGCAGTCATACTGGCTGAAGATGCCCCGAAGTATATGGACATCCGGGGTGAAAGGAATGACCCTGGCCCTATTGTTAGCGGTTCACGTCAAATATATCTTACTTTCCCAGCTGAGAGCTCTTTTACTGAGGAAGACGTTTCAAATTACTTCAAGTAATGAACTCTCAGTTTTTCCAAGTTGCTTCTTACGTTTGCCCTCAATTTTCCGCATTTTGAAGTTCTAATGGTTTTCCTGTGCTCTTCCCTAGTACCTTTGGTCCAGTTCAAGATGTGAGAATTCCCTGCCAGCAGAAACGGATGTTTGGATTTGTCACTTTTGTGAGTGCAGACACTGTGAAGTTGATTTTGTCCAAGGGAAATCCACATTATGTTTGTGGGGCTCGTGTTCTTGTGAAACCTTATAGAGAAAAGTCAAAGCTTGTTGAAAGGTATGATTTCTACTTGAATTCAATATTTTCTTGAACAAATGCATGATGGTTGCCTATCCATTTGCTAGATTTATTGATTAATGCTGACAGTTTTGCGTACAATTTGTACGCCTGTGATTCTAATACGACTTCTTCAATTTGATGGAACTACTAAATATTGTAGACTGGTTCAAATTAAGATTACTATATTGTTATTTTTGGCACCTGGCATTTGGCAATACTTATTATGTGTTTAATCTTGATCAGAGTTGTCATCTTATGTTACAGAAATATTTTAATGCTTGGAACATTTTCCCATGTTAACCAATCAGATTACCGAATTCTCGCATGTCTGAATACAAACAATTTATTGTAGTTGTCTGTCCACGTTGATGTTTGAATGATCACATTTATCATAGCTCGAAGTCAATATTCAATATTATGGGTTAACCCTATAGCAGTTGCCAATTGGTCAGTTACTTCACCTAAACAGGATGATTTATCAATAGCTTTACTGTTTCAAGAATAACCTGCTCCCTCTGTGTCTTTGTGCGCATCTCTCTGAGATTTTATTATCCTTTTTGGCTGCAGGAAGTACCTAGAAAAACTCGAGCATCCAATGTATTATCACTCGCACCCTTTTGATATCGACCCACCTGAGCTTCAAGCGAGTAAGTTAATTTGCTGCAAACCCAAATTTTTCATAGATTAGAATTTTACTTGTTAATATGTCAATTTGCATAAGTGATTAATTTCTTCTATCAATGACAGGATGGGAATCCCCTAGGATGATTAGAAGGCAGCTTATGGAAGAGCATGAACAGGCCCTTGAACTTGAGACAATGCGTCTTTCACAGCTCCGGTTAACACGCAAACATCTGGCAAATCAGTCGTGCATGGGTTATCCCATGGACGAGTTAAAACCACCTGAAGGTATTTTTTTTGCCTTTTCTTTTACGAGCACAACTAGTGAATAGATAACGATTTTATGTTTCAGGCACGGCATGCATTTTTTATTATTTATTTATGATACTAAATGAAACTTGGGCAGATCATTCCAAATTTACATCGGTAGAGCGATTCAATTATCTGATTGATGTTCTGAACAACGGCTCTGCTAGCCCTGATAACCCCAAGTACTCGATTGCCAATTGTGGTGAGCAGGAAAGGTGTGTAAGATTAATTTTCTTAGTTCTGAACGATGACTGAAATTTTCATTTACTAAAAGTTTTCCAATCTTGCAGCCATCAAGGACTTAATCTCCCAGAGAGCCCCTTTGCATCTGCAGTAGCTAACAGCATTTCGGCCGTCATATAAATTCAGGACAGAACATTAGCTCACAGTTTATAGAGTGCTGGTTTTAGAAGGCAACGTCTTTAATCTGACAGGTTTTCTGCTTTAGAAATCAAATGAAAGCTGCAAGTACATATCGGTAAAGAAGAAACATTAGAAGCATGTCCTCCTCCTCCTCGTTACTCGGGGTAGAAGGAGGTAGGAAAGAAAATGATATACAGAGAAGTACATTTAAGAAGTTTCGTTTTGAAATTCTATAATAGAAAGAGAATGTAATATAGGAGTCGAGTTGAGTTGAGTCGAGTCGAGTCGGGCTATGAAAGAAAGTTCTTAGTGGTACGTACATATGCAGGTTGCGGAGAAGTGAAAATATGCTTACAATCTCTGTTAAATAACTGAAATGAATTGAGTTTATATTTTGAACTTTGAACTATCTTTTGAATACAGAATATATAATGGTTTTGTAGAGTTGAGTGCAGATTTTTATTTTTATTTTTATTTAAATGAATGATAAATTGACAGCTGAAAAGTTGTCATCTATTATGATGCCTAGTGGATGGGGAATGGGTCCCTTTGGTGCAAAATTGCTAAAGATAAGACATTAGTACTTATCGAAGAAATAATTACACTACTTACCTCTCTCGTACACACACGTGTATGGGTTAGGCATAAGTAGGATTGACATTTTTATCGATTGAAACTTGCTCGTGTTTAGTTGTACGTTCCTTTTATATTTTATTTTTTTATTTACATAATTAAATTTTAATTCCATTTTCGAAAAAAAGAAGAAGATGATCTCTCCAATGAATCATTATTTATATGAATATGCACGAGTTAATATATATTCAGTCCTCGTTTGTTTCTCATTTTTTATTCATAAAAATAAAAATTTATATATATATTTTTTTATAGATTTTTATGCAATGACCCATCGGAACAACCAGTAACTCGAGACCCAATACCTTGTCCGGATCGGATCTAATATCTATGATATCAATTAAATGTACCATTTGTTTCTACATGATGGATGGGGTCTCAATCATTTCAAATTTGTAACAATTTTTGGAGCTCAACCCACCGCAATTTTCGGGGAGAAAATGACCTGCCAACCCAACCAAATCTATCATAATATAACGCATTTGTTTTAATTGGGCGGCAATCGATTTAATTTAACCAGCCCTTTTAGTAGATTTTGATAAAACTTAATAGAATGTGTTGCTGAAAAGTTATGGATCCTTTGAAATGAGTGGTTAAAATTAATTGTTAATTGTTAATTAGATTTTTTAACGATACCAAAGAGTATCATTCGTTAAAGCTATCCCATGAACAAATGAGTTTATATTACAATAATCCTCAGCCATACAATGGAACGTTCATCGTCAAGATGAGAAGACGAGTTTCGAGGTCTAAGTTGTGTTCATCCGTTGACAAATTAATTTCGAACTATATGAATTTGCTAACGCATTATTTTCTTCTGAACCTTCAAAGTAAAACTACATCCATGTTCGTGCCAGAAGAGGTTAAATCGCGCAGTTTAAATGTAAGAGCAAGAAGAGAAAATAAACAAGATGTAATTTCTCCGAGATTTAGTCACAAGTTATTAAAGTTACTCTATCAAGTAGTTACAATTTACAAAGTCAACTCGAATTTCTCCAAGTAAATAAGAGTGAACACTCGACTTTTCCACTTTCAATATTCTATGATGGGAGTCGTTTCCATCAATGACTTTCACTAACTTTGAAAATACGTGCATCTGAACTTAAATAGAAAACTTTTTGTTGGTGAAAGTGTTTATTGACATCAATGACGGATTTTTCATAATAAAATAAAAGTAATTATTTTGCCTATATATAATTCCCAACTTTTAAATCGAGTTGATAATTACTTGATATGCAAGTTTGTTAGGTTAAACATCATGCACAAGTTCTAGGTTGGCACGGCCGACTTTCTTTCTCAGCAAGCTAGTCATTCCGGCTGCATCTACTCCGTCTCCAATCACCACCACTTGGTCGTTCCCTTCAAATGCCACTGAAACCACACCTACATCACAACCAAAATTTTTAACATTCTATACTATTACTGGTACGGATTAAAATCTTGATTTTTATCTAAGTCGAAAACTATAATTCACAATTTTTCAATCACACATTTTATCAACTTATATCAAATTATACTAAAAGCATGATTTTAATCTCCACCAAACAAGGCTATATATATGTGTGTGTTCGTATAGCCGGTCTCAATCTCACATAAAAGGAGAACGTTGCGGCAACTAAGTTGAGAACTTAGCATAATTTTTTTTTTAAAAATCTTAATACATATTTAGAGGGTGTTTGGTGGGGATTAAAATTAATTTTTTAGTAGATTGTGATAGAAATTTTTTAAATGTGTGGTTGAAAAGTTGTGGAACCCATAAAAGATGTGGTTAATATTGATTGTTTGACTTTGAGTTAGATTAAATCTGATTTTAATCCGTACCAAACATGGTCTTAGCTTAGTTTGTCATCGTTACGTTGATATATACCCACGAAGAACTAAAGCCTAGCTCTAGCTTGCCTCTCTTGTTTATAGACCTTATAACTTATAAGAGAATACCAAATAAAATAAAATAAATTAAACAAGGGAAAATAATATTAATTATAATTTAGTATTATTAAAGAAGAAAATAACCTAACTAACAAGAGAAAATAATAATTATAATTTTAGTATTATATCTACTATTTCTGCATATATACACCTGAAGTCGTGGCTGCAATACTCATGGCCTTGGATCTGCATTTGTTGCATTTAAGTCGCACATTTATAACAATTCTCTGCATCAAAATTCAACCAAATTAAAACCAAAGTTATAGCTAAAACATTTATTAATTAACTATAGAAATAATTAACCTGCATCTTTAGCTGTCTGCCTGCACCCTACCAGGGTAATAATGGAATGGGATAATAAACACAGTAGTAATGGTGGTCTGACAATGGAGCTCGATCGATTTTATACGCATATATATATAGCAAAGGCTCATGCATTTTTCTTGAAGCTAACTTAAGGTGGCTTCTGAATCATCTTGCAATGTGAACAGATCCAACGCGGCTATGACTCTAAACTGAGAGTCAATATTAAGTATTCGGACTAATTTGTGAATGAAGATTAGTGCATGTTCATTTTGGACTTCTGAGAATGTAATCACATGATATGAGAGTATATATCGCTTGGACAAACAGCCTGGTAATCTTAATCAATACTATAAACCCAGGAACATGTTTGTTAACTTTCTTAATTAGGATTGAAATACATTGTACCCAATTGTTTGACCAACTTATATAATATCTAAGATACTAGTGAATCCCCATTTAACAAGAATTTTCAATATGCACGTATATATATCTCGTGTTTTTTTTTTTAAGAACGTGATTGCAAATGAGTATCATATTTACAAGGTATGCAATGAGTAAAATCGAGTGTTGGTTGAGCTCTAGTTGTCCATTTTATTGTTGTTGTTACTACCATGGTATGTAATTTCGTCTCATTTTTGGTGAATAAACTCGACCATTGTTAATTAAGGTGAAATCGGAAAGCGCCATCTTATATGCACGGCAAATTTACTAGTAACATGGCGCATTTGATATATTCACAAAGTTTAAATTATAGTTTAAGTTGATCAAATATACTTTTCATTCACACGTCTTGCATGACCAAGATGAATGACTGATTAAAGAGCCAATAGAAGAACGTCACGAACTCTCTCGTGCTCTTACATTGTCTCACATGCCCTACAGCTTTCCACACAATTTACTTCTCAATTATATAGTTTTTGTTTCTTTATTAAGAATAATTTATTTTGTTCGTTTACTAATATACCATTATTTCTTAACTATTAGTTATTGATAATTAAATGAGGAAAGCTTTTGACAAAAAATATTTTTTTCCAATAACATTAAATAAGATTTTCTTAATTCGTGTAAAAAACAAAACAAGCCTATATAA
>CAIGRH010063773.1:0-11377 GCA_903798295.1 Fraxinus nigra
TGAAATTAACCCATGAAAGAATAGACAAAATGGACAGGTCAAATAAATTAAAAAACTGGACTCCACTGGGATCGAACCCAGAATCTCTGGTTCCATAGATCAGCACCTTATCCATTGGGCCACGGAGTCGATTCTTCAGGGTCCTATTAGGTTTGATCTGCAGTCTACCACTGGGCTAACTTTAAGAAGTCTTTCCATTCCACTGGACTTTTGTGATCTACTCCATCTTGACTAACAGTAGAATCTTTGTACAGATTCAAGTCTCAGAGTATTCTGCAGAGTCCAATTTCCAGCTAGTTGAAGGGGAAAAATTGCACTATTTTACCATTTCCATTCTATCTTTTCCAGTAGAAGAAATATAAGACCAAATATATCCATGAGTGAACACAAGATAAATCATGCAAGATTCTTAAAAGCAGTACTGTTTTATAATGAATGGTTTTGTCACACAAATCTACACTTGGTTTTATGTACGTTTTTCCAATGTATTTGATCATTGCTTCATTATGTTCCATTTGACGAACTCTTCAAACATTCTTCTCTGTAATCAGGATTATTTTCGATGTCCAGATGAAGCCATAAGGACGCCAACAGCCACAATAAACATCGACAACATCCCCACAAGGAGTACATAGGTTCTTCTTGATGATCTTCGATACTCGCCAAATAGAAGTATACCCCAAAATGTGCTAACAAGTGGAAGTGCCTGCAGTTACGAATGAATAAAATTAAGTGCTCATTTGGTATAGCTTAAAGAGTTACGAAAAAGTTAAGATTAAAGTCAACAATTAATTTTAACCACATATTTCATTGGATCAACAACTTTTATCGAAATCTGCTGAAACTTCTTTCAAAAGTTTTATCAAACAACCCCTAAGCATAGTTTATGAGGAAATTGAAAGAACCTAAAAGAGCACAAGATATATACTTGTGGAACGCAGTTCTTGCAATGTTTATTCCTCTTTTGAACCTACTCAAATGCAGTTACCAAATAACTCATACCAAGAAAGGAGTCAAAGATGCACTACGCCCCTGTTTAGTGTGACTTAAAATTTGGTAAGAATTTAAGTCAAAGTCAATAATTAATTTTAACCACATATTCATGGGATCCACAATTCTTATCAACTTTCGAACCATCGGTTTTATCAACTTTTATCAAACCTAGTCAGACTTTTAGCTACACCAAACAAGGACCATACGAGTTTCAGTAGGAGCAAAAAGAACGAGTTTTAGATCTAAACAAGAAGTTGTTAAAAAAAAAAAAAAAATCTAACTAGGGCTAGATTCCATCAGATCTTTGAATGCTTGACGTGCATCAATTATAAAATTCATTCATAGACACCCTTATGGCGAGGTTCTTTTATATGGTGTAGAATCAATATTTGTGCATAATCGAACTAACCTGAACGGCATCTGCTGCAGCGTATCCAGCAGCTTGACCTCCCATAAATTGAAGACCGTTCCCAAACCCGCACAAAAGTCCAGCCAAAAGGGCCCAACCTCGACCATTCCAGTCAGATAAGTAAGCCTTTATCGATGATTTGGGCAAGTTTAGAATGGGACGATACAGAAAACTGATATTTAGAATGATGGCGATTACAAAACATGATACTGAGAAATAAAAGAATGCAGTATAGACACTTAAGTGAGGAACGCCAGATTTTAATGTATGCCACTGATCATTAGTCGCCAAGTTGAATGCCGGTGAAAAGAGAGAAAAACAGAATCCAGCAAAGAAAGTTATGGCTAAGCCAATTAAACTTCCCTTCCCAAATACCTGCAAACACAGATATGGAAATTACGAAACTTTTAGTAACTTTTTAATACAGAAGTGCATGTTAGGTATGCACTAGTCGAGAGGCAGGTATAGACATTCACTAACCTTAATTGCTCTTTTGTTCTCGAGTTCTATAAGAAAATGTGCTGTACCAAATTTTGCCTTCACCTTAGTACCAAGTCCATTCTCCAAGTCTTCCTTTATACTGCTGTTTGCATTCTTTTCATTGGAGATAGGTGCATCCTTTATCCTGTTCAAGTTCATGTCAAAATTTTACAAATCAACAAGATCGATAAATAAACCTCAAAAACAAGTAGTCGAGCTCTTCGTTCTATAGCATGACTATTACGCTGCACTATCTTTGGAGAAACTAGTGAGTTTTGTTTTATTATCTGCAGCATTGGATGCATGCACAGCAGAACCAAAACAAACAGCAATCAGAAAGCATGCTACACCAGGAAATAGAATCTCGGCTCTGTTAATTTTGTCGTCTAAGAAGTAGTTTAAGGTTGTCCCTGTTACAAGACAAGCAGCACGTAAAACTTCAATACTATCTAATCGTCCCTACAAAACATGCCATCAATGTATAAGAAATAGTAATACCTATGACAACAGTTATGCTCGAAGTGATCACTTCGGTCACTGACAAACCAACAAATGCCCAAGCATATTGAGTCGCCAGATTTCCGAGGCTGAGGACGACCCCCCCAGCCATTGCAAACAAAACACTAGGCAAGTTATCCTGCAATAATTTGTCGAAAACACAATTAAAGTTGAACTTGTTAGGATTATAAATAGCTCAATTTCACAAGAAAACCAACCTGAGAAAGCTGATTTAGGAAATTTGGCTTTTGAATTGTACTATTTCCAATTTCACCAAATGTAAAAGCAATGATAACAGCAGCTAATAGATTTGTCATTGTATAATCAAGATAAGTATGCTGAGGAAGTCGACCACGCCTTTCCAGGAGCGTCATAATCGCAGGCCATGTGCCTAAGAAAAATAAAGAAAGGAACATACATCCTATTGCACCTCCTTTACTCTCCACCAGATACATCTTTAAATCACTCGACAAAATCCTATCAGATCGAAGAAAGATAAAAAATGGTAGAAGATAAGTCGGTTAGAAATAAACAAATCAAACGGTATCAAGCCTTTAAAGAGTCGAAGTACAAAACACGAATAAACCTATCTTGATTAAACACTAACCAAGCTATTTTCTCAATAAATTTGGAGTCGTTCACGTAAGTCAAGTCCATTTTCGCTATTCCATTCGAAATGTTCGATTCCATGGAGTTTAATTATACTTATTCTCTGGACTCAAGATCCACAGAGTCAAAGTTATATGAAGTAAACATAATTCACAATATAAAATCCAAATTTCATAACAAAATTGAAAACAGATACTGAAGCAGTAAATGAAAACTGCCCAGAAAAACTATTTGTTCATTTCATCATAATGAAAGAAAAAGACAGAACATTTACCAAATCAAAAGGAACAAGGATCGATCCAAAACTTGGCCCTCCACCTGCAATTTCACTATATGGTTTAATTGGGAGAATGAGAAGTTTTGACTTATAAGTTGCTTATAAGTAATTGTAATGCTTGAAATGGAGTGCTGGGATGGGAATCTGTTTGTGGGATACTTAGAATCAAACGGATGAGATTCTCTTCCGTGTATATTAATACAATACAGCATGCTAAGTCAAACAAGTGGAAACAAAGAAAGTCAACAATAATGCCCGAAAAGAGTTCGTCTAATCGACTAAAACACTGGGACCCACATTTATAAGCAATGGTAATGATTTTCAAATTTCGACTAATGTGGGCCCTGTTTGATCGTCATTATTTGTTTGAAACAAAATTTTATATGAATTTTTGAAAAAATGTGATTAAAAAGTAGAAAAAAAATTTGAATTATGTGTAAAATATTTTATCGTGAAAATATATGATTGAATGTAAATATGTAGAAGAAAGAGTTTTAGAATAATCTATAATATATTAAATATCACATCAAGTGATAATCATTTTTTTAACGATTATGTTCATACTATAATTCAATTATTTCAATAATATCTTAATTTTCGTTTTTCAATATATATTTAATTTACAAACTGTAATTAATTAACACTGACATTAACATTCATTTAATTAATATTAATTTCACATTCACATTCATGTTCATGATATTAATTATCGAAAAATGAACACTCACATTTATTTAATTAATCTTAATTAGAATTTCAAATTCAAGAATACAGTTCATCATTCATGTCCATATATGTTAATTAGCATCCAGTTTCACTTAATTGTAAATTAATTTAATATAAATTATTTAACATTTATTGTCACGTATATATTCTTTGATATTAATTTTAAATTAATTAACATTCACGTTTATTTGTGCATCGTATTTGTCATTCATCTTTATTTATACATTTAATTGTAATTCTAATACTCGCGCTCAAATATGTATTTCACTATTTACGTGCGTGTATAATAATTAACATTTATTTTTAAGAGTTTGCATTTCTCTTATATTTTATATCCAAAAGGGTAAATGAAGTGTTAAATATTATTTTCACAACACTTATAAAATATTTCAAAATAATGTGCAACGTACGTTTACTTTGATTAGTGATTATCAAAGAGACTTGGGGTGTTAGAAAAACGCAAACAAATTATCACGTCGACTAAGACAAATGTCATTAGATATTTTTATAAGACACGTGGATATAAGAATACTTTTGTGACCGTTTAAATAATTTTAACTAATTACTTTAGTAACTAAATACATTAAAAAAAATTAAGGGTCAATTTGAAGTTTTATACAAACTTTAGTGACCATATATATTTTTAAATTATGAAGCCATGAAGAAGTGCCCCGATCGAATTCTCTTTCAATTCGGCCAAATCCTTAATCCATGAAGAGGTGCCCCAATCTAAACGGGACTGGACCAAGAGCCGGTCCAAGATCCGTTTTGACACGCAATCCTAATTTGAAAATTCAGAATATGAATTATTAGAGTTTCATGACCTCACCAATTGAGATGAGAAATCTCACTTACAATTTTAAATAAATTGAATTAGCATTTTATTATGTGGAAATATGTGAAATATTATTAGTATTCTAAAATACTTATTGTTAGAATATCGATTTTTGGTCATCAAATGTTCATGTATTAATAAAATAAAGGATCTGTTTTTCAAGAATTTTTTTAAAGAGCTATTACTAAGAAAGTTGACGATGGTTTGACTGTCAACAAAAAGAGTGTTGCGAACATTAAATTGATTATTTGATAGAGCCGGATATTCGGATATAGGAAAGTGCTAGATTGAGTCAATATCCATTTTTAAACTATTTTTTAATTTGTGTTATTGTTTATAAATTTTTTTCCCTATTTGATTCGAAATTGTAAATGGGCAATTATTGTGTTTAATGGGTTTAAAAATCATATATATATATATATATATATATATGTATATAGAAATATAAACATGTACATTTAAAAGGTAACTGTGTGACTATGGGTGGGCAAAACTCGACCCAAAACAACCCGACTATATTTATGAACTTTACATAGTGTTATAATATTGCATTTTACGAAAAATAGTATAAACAAATACACATTCAATACAAGAATATTTTAATTGCCAAAAATATTTCTTGGTTTCATATAGTTTAATATCAATCTGTCTATGTAATATTTTTGGGCATGAAGTGTCAAAATAATTCATATTTTTTGGTCATTACAACTATAGAGACATAATATATAAGTCACAAGTCGATTATAAATTTGCCCAACCTCGACCCGCCTACTTTCATCTTTATTAACAAGTTGTCCCAAACCGACCAACTCAACCCAATCCAATCCAACCGATANAGTATAAACAAATACACATTCAATACAAGAATATTTTAATTGCCAAAAATATTTCTTGGTTTCATATAGTTTAATATCAATCTGTCTATGTAATATTTTTGGGCATGAAGTGTCAAAATAATTCATATTTTTTGGTCATTACAACTATAGAGACATAATATATAAGTCACAAGTCGATTATAAATTTGCCCAACCTCGACCCGCCTACTTTCATCTTTATTAACAAGTTGTCCCAAACCGACCAACTCAACCCAATCCAATCCAACCGATACTTGATTAGGTTAGGTTTCAATCTTTACATGGGTTGGATTGAATTGGATTGAATTAAATTATGATCAAACCAATCATGTTGGGTTGAGTTTGAATTAAAACAAAAATTGACCCAACCAAAGTACCAAACTCATGCCCACCCCTATGTATGACCATGGACCCCGTGGGCTATATAATGTATGGGTTTTGCTATTATTCCAGTCTTGGATGAACATGGGTGCCACGTGGCCCTGGACGGACTAGGGGCACATGTGACACCCCCTACTCTAGCAAAACCCATAATGTATACAAAATACAATCATGTTATATGTACATTATTTTTTACATTTTTTCACATAGTTACATATTATTGAACAATTTAAGAAATTAAACAATTTTTCCTATGATATTTTTTTAACCCAACATCAAATGTCGTGCTTGATGTACAATTAAAATGTACATCTAACATTTTTGTACAAAATACACCTGGCATTGACTGGTATACCAAAACGGATTTGATTATTTGGGGTTGGTAGGTTAGGTCGATGAGGCATGCGTAATTGTTTTTCTTTATGCTAAAACCTTAAGCCAATCGACTTAACCGGTTTCTCAAGAAAATGAAGCTAAAGTTTCGTTGTACGATATTTGACAAAACATATAACTAAATTTTATCATATATTTTTCTCGTCTTTCATTTTGTCTAATTTAATATACAAAACGTCCATATCTAACGAATTAGAGTAAAAAAATGCTTCATTGGTCCAAACGGTTTGTTCACAAGTCACTTTCTTTCCAACATCATGCAAAATTAGTCCTAAATACCAGCCACAAGCATTCTCGACATAGGCAAAACTACAAAATCACAACAATTAATATAATTGAATAAAAAATTCTGATATCTATGTATATTAAGAAAAGACAAAAAAAGACGTAGTGTTGTGTACCAAACGTGAGATTAGATCCTCATGGACATCAAGCTTGGAACCAAAAGAATTAGAAGGGACATAATTAAGGTAGTGCTACGATTTAGTATCACACCAGCATTGTTGTCTAAGCCACTTCCGTTTGGTATAAGATTGACACCGGGAGGTGCATTTGACCTCGGAAATGGAATCGTGGGGGCACTGCTTGTGTTTGGATTTCCTCCGGGAGTGAGTGGGGTTGGGATCGGGGTCGAGGTCGGGGTCGGGCTTGGTCCTGGTCCTGTATTACTACAGAAATTAAAGAAAAACGGAATTAATTAAATAACCAAGTCTGTTATATCAACAAATTTAAGATCCAATATATAAACCCTAGAATCACATAAATTTGCACGTCAACTTCATGGCAGCTTATTTAAGTAAAATTGTTCTTTTCTTATTATTATTATTATTATTTTATGATTAAAGGCTGGACTTGGAACAAATAATTGTATTTAAGTAGGGTCCACCATCCATTTTCCATTCAGAAAATTCATTTTTTTTTACTTGAAGTTAACAAACTAATGGTAGTCCATTTCTTCCTGCCTCACAAACTCATATTAATAATACCAACTTATTTTTATAATTATGGAATCTGACATCAGCCAAACCTAATAGTAAATTCAAGAGGTTGTATGTGCTAGAAGCTTCCAATGCGACCAGTTGGATTAGAAAAATTGTGAGCCGGCTAAAAACCGACCAAAACCCGTTCAAAATCAGTCCAGTACTAGTTGAATTCAACCCCGATTATCCTTTCGTTATTTCTTTTTCTAGGTTAATGTCCTGATCGAGTTCAAAAATATTTTCATTTTCGATTCGGGGCCCATATGCTCCCTCTATTGCCTCCTCCCTCCCCAATTATTCAAAGAAAGTGTTCAAATCTAAACAAATAAATACATCTCTTTGCCATGTAAGACTCAACTTCTAATGGCTAATTCTTGCTATTATGAATTTTTCAAGGGATTAAGGGCTCATTTGACAAAAATAAATAAATAAATAAAATTTGTAAAAGAACTTATTGAGAAACCTACTTCACACCAATTTTCTCTAAATTCTCTTCTAATCAGATCAAACACTTCTTAAATTATCTGCATGTGTTTAAAAACAGCTTCTTAATATTAAAAGCAACTTTTCACTTTTAAAAATTCTACCAAACGGGGCCTAAAGATTATACACACCTGGGACTAGATGGATACACACATCCAGGAGCAGCAGCTGCAAACGATCAGAAAGAGAAGGGAAAAAAAAATGTTAGTAATTGACATACAAGGAAAAACCCTTCTAGTGCACAATTTAGTACGAGCATAAGAACGACATTTTAACTTCTTTTTCTTCGTTCAGATACTCACAGGGGACATTCTGAGTGACAGTGGCCGTGTTTGAGAAATTGCAGCTCCCAACAATTTGGCCTTTCCTCTGGTAATAGCTATTTACTGCATAATTACAGTGGTCTTTTACCGTGTTTGGCTGATAGCAAGGTCCATTCTGAAAAATTGGAGTACAATCAGCACCAGCACCACAGGCATAGTCTATAATCTTCTGAAGAACAGGATCACTCAATCCATCGTTACATATACAATAAGTAGCATCTGGAAAATAATTGAAAAGCAAACAAGTCAATTTGATTACTTTTGAAAAAGAAAAAAAAAAAAAAGTAATCTTTAAGCCAAACCAAACATGAAACATCTTCTTAAGCCCCAGAAAACTAGGCTTTCTATGAAACTATGAATTAAATGGGCACCAAAAAAATTAGAAAAAGCAAGAACTTACCAGACCGAAGAGTCATGCCTAGAAAAAGCAGAAGAAACACTGCAAAAACAACCATGATTATTTCAAGATCCTGAGGAAATTATAAGAAATTACTTTTTTGAGTGTTTAAGGTTCTCTTCTGTGTCTTGGTAAGAGAGAGTCAGAGAGAGGGAGAGAGGGAGATGAAGGGTCATAAATGTGTAAGGATTTTGCTATATAAATTATAATGTACACGAAGGTCTATACAAGGGATTGTATAATATCATATAATATTCTATCATTTACTGATTTAAAATATAATTAATTTTTTTATTCAATTTTTTTACTAATTATTTTACGTAATTCTTTATATACCATTTGTGAAGTATCAGTAACATAATCCTTTCATTGTTTTTTATGTGGAAATTGAGAAGTAGAAAGTCGAAGCTTTCGTCAAGTATTATGTATGGCACTACTGTACTATGTACGTGTCCACACGTGTGTGACAATCTTGAAATTGTGAGTTTGACAAATATTATTCCAAGTCTTAACTTACAATTATATCATTTTGAATAATATTTCTTCTGGAAAAAGCTGAATGGCCAGGGCCCATGTCCACCAGCCAATAGGGGGCACCACATGGCCCCAGGTCCATTTCCCATGGAGGTATCAGCATCTGATGCTAGGGGTACAACTCATGCATTTGCATAGTTCATCCCTTTTCTATAAAGCATGTATACATTAAAATTTTCATTCTCTTTCTTCTACTTATTTTCAATCTCACATTTTTTAATAAAATAATATTTTTCATCATCTCAATAACTTTTCCTTCTTTTTCAACCACATATTTTCAAGCAATCTACTATTCCAAAATACATTCTTTCAAAATAATGTGGCTCAAATACACCCAAAATTTAATTTTATGAATGCAATTTCTTGAAATTTAATTAATTTTTTTTATTTGGAAGGACAACAACAATAATAACAAATGAAGCCCTGTTTGATGACCATCTTTTTGAGAAAATAAAATTTTGAATAGTTATTTTTTAGAGAATGTGTGATTAAAAAATAGAAAAAATACTTTTGATTTATGTGTAAAATATTTTATTGCATAAATGTGTAGTTGAAAATTAATATGAGAATTAGAGTTGAAATAATGGTTGTCAAATTCGGGGGCAAAATTTGTTTGAAGTTTCTTTTTCCATCTACGTGAAATATTTTTGCATTTCAATTTGGAAGTTGCTATATTTGCCTAAAAAACTCGATAAGAAATCAGGTAAGACGCTAGCTTATATGTCTTTAAAGTAAATTCGACGAGATCCAGCTATCAACAAATCTCAACTCTTCTTCTATCCATGTGTATGTTATATGCACAATTGAAAACAATTTTAGATTGCATGGATCGAAGTTTCGATGGGGTGCGACTGTTGTATGCACTCCCATGTTCAAGTTTGATAGCGAAGAATATTGAGCAATGAATAAACACAATAAATAGAGGTATATTGGCATCAGATTGTAGATTACTCACCAATGAATGAGAAAGGGCAAGTATATTTAGGTAGAAGCAGGATTGACCCTAGGCCAAAACCAACTAGGTAATGGTATAGAGCCTCAAAATAAAAATCAATGGGAACAATACATTTCTCATGGATTTACTTTACACTATTTCAAAAATACAAAAATAAGTTCCAAGTTTCAAAAATCAGGTTTTTTATTAAATAAATTTATTTTACACTCTTCTCCGGTGATCCCTCCGATTCCGATGACTATTCGATGATCGTTCTGCCGCCATTTTATTTCGACGACTGTTCCGATTCTGACAAGTGTTTCAACTCCTACGAATATATTAAGGTCACAAATCTATGCGATTTGGTCACAATTCAAAAAAATTTAGGTCAAAATTCAAAATTTTCATAGGTCACAATTTGTTCATCGGTCACAAATTAAAATTTTAAAAGTCACAATTTGATTATCGGTCACAAATCACAAAATTTATAAGTCACACAACTTATTTTATGATCTCAAAACATCAAATTATAGGTCACAGATTACTTTTATTGATCACAAATTAGTAAATTTGTAGATCACACGGTATTTATTAGTCACAAATTATTCTTCATTGGTCACACACCAATAAATTTATTGATCACAATTAACAAATCATTTGTGACCACCACCAACACAACATCATTGTCGTCTCATCCGCCAACACCAACACCACATAAACACACCACAATAGTTTGAGTCGACAAGTTAATAATGAGTCACAATGAATCAAAATGTCAATCACATACACTAAACACCCCATCCCCATCGCGATCCTCCACCAATATTTGGTCACAAATCAACCCTGGAGACCCTACCACCACTATCCGCACCGCCGCAGCCAGACCCACCACCGCTGTAGCTAGACAACCCAAAATGCCCTAACAACACCAAACTATCACAAACCACCACTACCACCAACATAAACACCACCATCTCCACCACAAATCCACTATATCCGCCACAGTCAAAACCAATAAACAGATCTCATCTCAGATCTAAACAACCAAACCACACTGCAGCGCCACCAACACCAAGATCCACCACAGCCAACAAATCCACTGCTAACAATTACAGAAGAACCACCACGCCCACCAACAAAACCACTACGTCCCCACAGACCCACCACCACGCCGGCACAACCACGCCCATCGCCACCACCAACAAACCCACTACTTAGACATGATTTCGTAGCAATCCAAGGTTCCTTAGGAGACGATCTCCTCCACACAT
>CAIGRH010063788.1:0-11150 GCA_903798295.1 Fraxinus nigra
ATATTTCGATTTCACGCATATTAACGGCACGTTCTTGATTAATATAATATGCACATTATCGGTGTAATATCTCCAACAACATATCATTTAAATTTTGGGACCTACCATAAACTTTTACATCAATTAATTGGTGTCTCATGTCATCAATATTTATCATAGAATTAAAAGTATCAGATTTTATTAAGAAAATAATAAAAAATTAGTACTAATATAGTCATGAAGAATCACATAAATTATTCAACTCCGAACAAATATTACCCAATAGTCATTATTTCTTTGCATGAAAGAACAAGAAAACAAAATCACATTTGAAGAAATATCTGAAGCTTAAGCCAAAAACTGGGAAATTTCAGTCAGCTCAATGTGTTAGGAACGGAATCATCGATCAAGAAAACCGAAAACTTCAGTGCTTCTTTGGAAAGTAAAAATGGAGATCAAGATCAGCATTTGGGAAGATCTGCTGGTGGAGGAAGGAGCTTTTGATTGGGAAGTTTTCCATCCAAGACAAGCCATGCCATTTTCAGTCCCCAACTTGTATGGACTTCCAAATGACAGTGCATGAACCATACACCTATTAACACAATTTTTGCAATTTTTTTTTATTGATTAAATCGAAACAAATCAAACAAAAACTTCTCCCAAGAGGGAAATAGTGATTATGTACCAATTTGCACATTTTACCTACCAGGATTATCAGCTAAAAACCGAATGGCAACCCATCCACCCGATGGCACGCCAACTGTGTTCCTCTCAATAGGATCGACGAGGTTGAAGTTTTCAGGGTCCTTTTGTGGATTATAATTCCCGAATCCTTGGCCAACAACGAAGAAATTGAAACCATGGAGATGGAGAGGATGGCTCTCAGCACCAAGAATGCTAGTGTCCTGCATAACAAGTTCAACACTAGTATTGAAAGGTAAAACCATAACTTTCGTCGTCCCATTGCTTACCATGGTATTGTTTGGAGGGTTTCCCGTGTAATTAAACCAATGAAATGGATTGATTGGAAAATCGGGGCTATAAACACCATTAGATTTGCCGAAGTAATGAGATTGGAGAAGGGCTGTTGTTGGTTGCGTGAAAGAAATATTATTAACAGATGCTGCAAATTTGGTCCCATTTGGTCCTTGACAGGTCTGGTTTTTATGGTCACAAGGATTTGTCCCTAGGCCTACTGTGAAAAAGAAATGTTTATCAACTTTCTTTGGAACATTAGCGGGGAATTGGGGACTAGCTAAACTAAGTAATTTTTTCGTAAAATTTGTGGCGAATGAAGTGTCGTTTAGAGGTGGTAGAGTTGGCTTGAAGAGAGGAAGATTCTTCAAATGAAGGGATGGAAATTCATATTCTAGAATACCTGCAACAGAAGAATTATCAAAAGTGCCTTGTCCAGTAACATATGGTCTAGCAGTCATGAAAAATGCAGCGCCTGGAAAATTAGGCTTGGTTTTCAGAAGAACATTTGTGGTTTGTCCGGGGGTAATAAGTATTGTATCCGTTTCAAAAGGTTTAACATAAATTGCGTCGACATCAACAACTGTGAGAGTATGGTTAGCGATACTAAAGAAAAGTTCGTCATTCAGCGCAGCGTTGATTATTCTGAGGAGATAACTCTTTCCGGGCTTAACCTTCAACTTGAATGTATCTGTCACAAACCAGTCATAGCATATGAAGCAATTATTCAAAACTTTAAAAAAAAAAAAAGCAACTAGTAGCTATGATAAAAAGTTGGGTTTTATACCTTTGACCGAGCAATTATATAATGGTCCTGGGAGTCCATTGATGGTATAGGCATCAGAGACATTTGGACCCCCTCCTGTCTGTAAAGCTTGCCTAATGATGGCCTCAGGATCAGCATTAAACCATTCTCCTGTGTATCGAATAGAACAATTTGTTGTTCATGACCTTGAATACTAGATTAAATCGGACAGCAGAATAGACATGTATTATACTACTTTTTCTTCATCATTGTTCAGCGAAAATATTGCGTACCAAATACAATAGGGACTTCCTTATAGGGATTCTCGAATGGATAAGGAACATTATGTTTGGGAAGAATGATTAGAGGGCCATAAAGAGTTGATCTTAGCCATGAAATATGTGCATGCCACCAGAGAGTTCCCCTTTGCCCTACTACAGTGAAGTTATACACGTAGCTTTGTCCAGTTTGTATGGGACATTGTGTAATATACGCTGGTCCATCGGCCCATCCACTACGAAGCTGTCGAATGCCATGCCTATAATAATGTTGTAGCCAATCAAAATCTGCTGATTTTGATTTTTTCTAATAAAAACCTCAGGACCTATTTGTAAAGAGAAAAAGGAGATGAAATTTATACCAATGGATGGTGATGTTGCTTGAAACATGGTTCGTTACTTTTATAACTAGACGGTCTCCCTCCCTTGCCACGACTCGAGGTCCAGGAAATTTCCGATTTACAGTCACCATGCTCTTCGTGTGGCACAAGCGCGTCACATTTTGCATCTTGATCTACGAAAGATTGAAGAAACGTCATAAGAAATGAATTGAAAACATAAAATCATCAAGTAAACATCGATTTAAATTGCGTAAAAATACATTGAACTCATAATGCCTCGTTACGCCTTGTGCATACTGGGGAACAATGCACAAAGATATCAAAGTAATGAATAATCCAATAGCAGACAGCATTCCAAATGCAGAAGAACTCATTTTTTTATTTTTATTTTTTATCTATCTTAATTCTTTCTCTTGCTGTATTGAAAGAAGCCATTGAGATTTTATAGTGAGAATTTGGTTGATTAGGTGATGAATGTGATGTGTTTAAAGAGGGAGGAAAAATTATGGGAATGTCATTTTTTAAATTTTTTTATAACTATTATATTTGGCCAACTGTAGTTGGAAAACAACATCAGAGTGCTGTCAAAGATATTCTACTGTTTAATCTCTTTCAATTATTTCCAAGCAACCTGGAATTCATCATAACTTCAAGGGTTAAATTTATAAATGGTCATCCAACCTTAAATTTAGTATCATCATGGTCATTCAATTTGGTTTTGTTTCACCATGACCGCCCAACTTTGTACTTAGTGTCGCCATAGCCATCCAATTTGATTTTATTTTACCATTGCCACCCAGTTTCATATAAGGTTTCACCATGGTCATCCAATTTCGTATAATATTTCACCATAGCTACCCAATTTATTTTCACCATTTTCACTAATTTTAAAAGGGGTAAAATTGTATCTTTGTAATATATATAAAATAAATTTTAAAAAGTTTATTTTAAAATAAGTTTTTATTTTATTTTATTTTTTAAAGAACTTTTTTTAAAATCAAATTTGATGATCACGATGAAATAAAATAAAAACTGGTCGCCATTATGACACTGAGCATAAAGTTGGTGATCATGATGAAATAAAATCAAATGGATAGTCGTGGCGACACTAAATATAAAGTTGGATGGTCATTGATGGATTTAACCTTTTCTAGATATAAGTTCATTGACTCCTTGTATTTACCTTCATAATTTGATGAACCTTTTTTTCCTTCCGAGAATTATTTAAAGCATGTTTGATGTTGATTTTTTAGATAGAAAAAAAAAGTTATGAATCCACGTGCAAAATTATTTTATTTTATTGGAATATATGGTTAAAAATTTTTTTTAAAAAATATGTGCCAAATAAGGGCCTATTGTTCAAAGCGTGCATTGCTTTTTCATATGGTAATTTGTTAAGTTTACTTGTAATGATCATCTCTTATTTTGGAATGGCATCAATAATGTAAAAAAAAAAACAGATTGTAATGGAAAGTAGCACATCTCCTTATTTGATTAATGTATTTATATTAGATGTGGGATTATACGGTAACTCGTTTGAGAACATCAATCTTGAAATTCAAATGCTTCATTGAGCTTTAGATAAATCAAATTATTTGTTTAAGTTTAACGACCTTAGATATCTACATCTTATAGATCAACTTTTAAAAGTAAATTAAACCCTTATATGTTAATTAATATTTTTATATTTAATTAGTTGATATTATAGCCTTTAACGACTATATAAAAGTTTTTCAAGATTGAATTTTTTTGTGTGCAATAGGCTTAAGCTCGAACTTTACCTCTTCACTCCAATTTACATAATTTTCGTCATCTTGGAGTGAATGGCACACAATATAGACAAGCCAGACATTATTTCCCAATGCTAAAAATCCCGTACTTGTATCATGAAGATGGACGAAAACCACTATAAATCTGTACGTGTAAGTTTCTTTTTGTTTAATTTTTGTGCGAGGTGTCTTAAGGGCCAAGCCAACCCCTTTTTAAACCCTAATCATACATGTTAAATCTTAAATACACACACACACACACACACTAGCTGTGATATCTTGATTTGCATTCATTCGACGTAGCAGTATCAGGTCATTTTCACTACTCGAACTGTCGAGAATTCGAAAACAACATTATACTTTAGAAACTTCAAAGTGTTACGCTTGATGATAAAGCAAATCAAAACAAGAGCTGGCCATGAAGAATTTGTGCTGAAAATGACCTGATTTAGAGCATATATGCAATTAGAATTCCTGAAACGACACGATAAAGGAGACTGATTGGAGGATTTCAAGTTGGTGGCTATGGCGTTTTCACTGTTTAGGTCTCCAAATATTGAAGAAACCAGTTCACCAATTTAAGGCACTTTCTCAAGCAACGAGAAGATTTGTTTTCGATTTGTTGCTTTCTCCAATAGCCTTGTGTTATAATTCTATGTAGGGATAATTTAAATAATTTTGTCCAAAAACTTTAAAAATACTCCCTATCTACTTATACGTTCCAAATCGTAGCGGGTTCATCTTGTGCGACGACAAGAATGAGCCGCCACATCTTCTCCTCGTGCATAGGCTTATAAGAAATTCTTATGATCTTTCACGTTTTTAATGAATTTATCGTGCTTGCATATAAATATCAGAAGTTATACTATTACTAGAATGTCAAAACAATATACAGATGTATGTTTTCATTTATCTAATACCAAATAGTTTATAATTAACATAAATTGTACAATTATAGTTCTATAAATGAATATTGATCGATCATTTGATCGAAAATTAAGTTTACGAGAAAATGAATTTACCTTCCCTATAATAGAATAATTAGTGGATTTATTCGCATCGTATAGTGAACGTAGGCACATTGCGGAACCATTTAAATTCTTGTTTGTTGATTTTATTGTTCTTCTTTTCGATTTTATTACTCACTTTTGCAGAACACGAGCATCTGGGTTTAAGATTTATGCAATATCTTATGATCACACAATGCTTGACACAAGAAACAACAGATAATGTTATAGATAGTATTTTTGAACTCATCAGAACCTCAAATCTACGTTATATTAATTGTTTACATGCATCAATCTTATACAATCTCATTGTTTGTGCCCTTTCTGCTGAAGAATTTTGTACATTTCCGTTAACAACGTTCTGTCGAATCTACCTTTTGATCTTCGATAATAGGTGAATAATTTCTTCACTTGTTAGTGCCAGTTTGACAGTTTCTGCTTTTGTTAAAGAAACAGTGTTCTCGGCTGAAGTTTGTGTCTCCAGACTGGCCTATTAGATAGCCATACTTGTTACGGCTGAATACGTGCCAATGACAGCACAAAATAATCCAAAAACTATGATGAATGTGCAGGCTGCAATCTAGTTGAGAGAGAGATTGAAATTAGCCAAGTTCACATTTTCTGAGATTTCAGGAAAAGAAAAGTGAGGAGAGAAGAAAATTTACTTGAAGTTTTGTTGGTCTATCTCTGTCTATTCTCATATAGCAAGCGCATGGCAAGATCAGAGACTGTTTATTAACGACCAAAATAAATCAATATCGTATATGTATTTACTATGAAATGGGAAAAATCGGACTGAGATAAATATAGACGAAGATAACTCACCACAAGCATCACGAGTAAGGATCCAATCAAGGCCGTTACAGATCCTGTATTTAAATTTTTAATGAAAAATCTTTGGGAAAATGTGCATTTCCCTTTTGAAGACCCAGTCTAGAACAACTATAAGATTATATATCGTTGAAATGCTTACCAAAATATGGAACTGCCAATGCCACGGTTAGTACTGAAATAACCAAAACTGTTCTGATGAGTATTGATACACCATGAGATCTATTCTGACCCGAAGGTAAGAGTTCTTCTAGCGATAATGCAACAGGGGTAATCGTCAAGGCAAACTTTGTAACTGGGGCTGCAACCTGAAACAACAGATAATACTATGAAATGAAATACGAAGTAAATGAGGAGATTGCTGGCTCAAGCAAGTGCGTTCCCTTCTTACCACACTCCATCTAGCAATTTCAGAGGCGGCAACTTTCGTGGGTAAATTTAATGTGAACTGAGGTTTGATGGCTTCCCCAAACATTGAAAAGCCACATATCGCTACGCCAGTGTACGTAAAGGCTGCCACAACAAAGCTGTACTTGAAAATAAGTCAATGAGTGAATTTTCATGGTAACAAGTACACAAATTTCCAGCACAAATCAATCAGAAGTCACCTGATAAGTAATACTGAATTAAATCTTGAAGGTTCCTTCATGGAGGAATAGATATTTGGGAACACTGAATGGCTACCATAGCAGAAACTATACAGACCAATTGTAACCGGCAGATTGGCAAAATTTAGTGCTTTTCCATTTGGATGGAATCCAACGTCACCGGAAATCCCAACCCATAACAAGCAGAACACTACAACCACCAAAGTAACTACTCCGCCCACTGAAAATAGTACACGAACGTTAGAACAAATCCATGGCTTCTTAATCATCATACATAAAAAAGTAAAAGAAAAAAAGTTGGTACCTGAAACATATGATAGCAAACTGAGATTTCTGAGCCAAACTGTTGGAAGAATAACAAGGGTGGAAGCAATGGCACAGAGTTGATACGAGCTAAGATGTAGTCCAGCAATTTCCATATGAGCATTTGGGAAAAAAGCCGATAAATTGTCACTCATCATTATCAAGTATTCCACGCACGAAGACTACAGAGAATATATTGCACTTCTTAGTCCCGACCAAAAGAGGAAAACTAAACTAATCAGAATCTAGAATCAAAAGAGAAGTGCACTTACATATAATTCGACATAGAGGATTGTCTGCAATACAACAAAGCCAATGTGTTAATTTCTGAGCAATTATTCTCTCCAAAAAGAAGTGAAAATAAACAAGTAGGACAATTAAGGTGGCTACTTTGAATCTAACTTACAGCAATGCATATTCGACCAGCTAAACCAAAAGCAGCCTGTCCGATATCTGGATAAGTTTGAAGTTGAGGGGAACTGTCTAAACATCGCTTCAACAAGATTCCAGTGTAGCATGTAATGATTCCAAAAACAAAGAGAAGCACAAGACTAAACCACCCTCCTTCTTTGAGTGCATATGGAGTGGAAAGGATTCCTATGCCACATAGAGCATTTAATGCTGCATTTGGAAGATGATGACAGATCAGAGAAATAGATATTCCGGAAAATGGAAATCTTACTTGATTACAAGAAGTTTACCCTTCTTACTTTCCCAATAAACCAATATTCTTAACTACATTCCATTCCAAATTGGCTTTACAAATCACACAATTTGAAAGTAAGGTAAATTACCATTAAGAACTGACTGAGAATATGAACATTGTTGAGATGGTGGCAGTTCGCTAACAGACAACCTTGATTCGGAAGGGGCCGATAACTTTATAGGAAGTGTTGAGGTGGGAATATCTTTGTCTAAGCTTGTTGCAGATATAAGGGGTCTACTCAAGGAAGATTCGGTTGCTGATGACTGCTGTCTTTTGCCTGATGAACTCAAGAGGGAGCTGCTTCTTAAGAAGCTAACTGAGGGTGGTGTAACACTTGTGAACATGTCCAATGACTTCCTGGGCATTTCAATTTAAAAGGGGAATCATGCTACACGTACAGAAGAGTTTAACATATTTTTTTTTTACGGAATACACGTGTTGGTTAGTGATTGGACAGTTAATAAAAATAAAAATCACCCATATAGGTGCTGCCAACGCAGCACCGGGAATTGTTGCAATTCGTTCTTAAAAGGGTTACACTCCGACACCAAAACCATTCAAGTTAGTTTAGTGAATTGATGCCCAAACCAACCAATCCTGCCGCAGAAACCAAACCAACCCAAACCTTTTCTGTTTGGATCAGTTGGGTTGCATTATGGGTTTGGTCATAGGCACCACAATTAATTATGATAACAAATATAGGATTTTGTAGATATTTGACGAATTAGTAGGTCAAATCTCGAATTTACTATGAAAATGCTAGAGTTTACTGTGTAAAAAATCTCATATTTTGCTTTGCAAAAGTCGAGTACGTTGGCATGCAATCTCGAGTTTTACAACAAACTCAATATTTGCCTATGAGATTTGCACAACAAGCTCAATAGCATCAAATATAGAGTTTGTTGTGCAAATCTCGAGTTTCCTCGATTACCTAACTTCAAACTCGAGACTTGCACAACAAACTTGATATTTACCCAAAATACTAAACTCCATACTAGTCATCAAACACAACCAACAATAAAAAAATCATCAATCACACTAACCCAAAAAAAATCCAATCCAGTTATCCATCAAGCACAAATCAAGCGAACAAAGTGAAATATTACTATCATCCAACAAGCACACATCAAACCATAAAAGTATAAACAGTACATGTGAGTTGGTTCGGGTTGGATGTTTAACCTGCAACCCTGCCCGACCCAATGCATGACACTTGTGAGTTGGCAAATGACTTACGTTGTTCATTGTAATTGGCTTTTATAGTATTAAAGAATGAGTTCACTTTTTAAGGCATTGATATTCATCCCCAAGTTATCAGCCAATTAATTAAGCTAAATTGCAAATTTAAACAAGGCAAGAATGATTAACGGAATTATCGAAAACAAGAAAACAACCCAAAAAAATGAAAAATTCTTATAAGGAAAGTTACAATAATTGTTTTATTTTACATATATACGCTCAAGATCATGAATTGAAAAGCAAATTACCGTAAAATAAAATGCAATCAGTGAATACGTCATCCAATTTCAATCATGCAACGTAACATATAGTTGATAATTTTTTCAAAGAAACTTGAAATTTTGGGACTATTTACCTATAGCTTTGAGGCCAAGAAGGTGAGGGACAATCAATGCATGGATTCGAATGATCTCGAGAGGGACTTTCGACATCAGATTCTGTATCGTCCTCGTCGTTTTGACAAGCAATTTCAGCCTCGTTTTCTTCATCATCTGTTTCGATTTCAATTCTGCGATCTGGTCCTATGTCTTCTTCCAGCTTCATTCTTGCATTCAACCGTAAATTTCAAAATTTTCTCGTCTAATTTCTTACAAAACTACCGGAGAACACAACACCACCACCTGAATAGTTGGAAGATTTTCGAATATTAATATGATTGTAGAAATCCGATCATCTTAGTTACCTAAATGGAAACAACATCTAATTATTCCTTACGATAATAGAGTCATGAAAGAACTCAAAGAAGCAAAAATAAGTGATTTTGTGATGGAAAAATAAGTAGAATCCCCAAAAATTTACACGTAGACGGGTAGCTTATATATTTTGATGGTTGACAGTTAATCTTGGAGTTTTGTATCCGTTCAAGACGAGGATTAAAATATGTTTCTATAATAGCTAACACCAATAATTTCCCTCTATGTCGTGGTATGAACACTTGACCGAATCAAACATTTCCCTCTATGTCGTGGCACGAATATGTTTTGTTAGACCTCGTAGTGCTATAACAGAAGATTATTTCATTAAGTGTGCTCATCGTCCTAGACGACCTTGATAAGGGTGAGAAGCATGACAACTATGGTAAGTAAGTATTTCATTAGCCGAACCGATGGATAAAAACATTGTTAATATCTTGTACCTATCGACTATGTATAATGATCAAATAGTAGCAAAATTTAAATAGATAAATTTTAATAAAGTTTCGTAACAAAATAAAAGTTATCAATATTTTTAACCCTATAATTTGTATTGGAGTTTAGTGTTCTCCCAACTGTGATTTTGTTGAAAAGTAGAAAATATGAAATTTAATGTATTTTATATTTTAGTTGAATAAATAGAAATTATAATTTAGTTTTTGTTTATTCTGTAATTAAATGGACCATTATAACTAAAGTTGAGAAACAACACATAAGTTCATAAAGTTGGATTTTGTGAGGATTGTGCAACAATTTTTTAAAAATTTAGACGACTTTCTTGTTGAAGACTGATTATTAATAGCCTGTTTGGTACAGCTTAAAATCCAATTAAAATTGAAAATATGACCGTTATTGGGTCCCACCCGTCTAATAAAAGTCAACAATAACGACTATATTTTCAACTTTAATCTGATTTTAATCTCTACCAAACACCTTCTAACTATGATAGAAAGGTTGGGGATTCACTTGCTCTTTCTTAATATGTTGAGGATGAATTGTGTATTTTGTTTTCTATTGTTAGCATTTTAGTCCTTTTACAATGCATCCAAATTGACCAATGTCTACTAATTATTGAATAATTACATTTACTCTATAATTTGGGAATACAGGAAATTTTATTTCCCGCGCCACGTTTTGACTTCAATATTTGCTTATAGTAATCCCTCCATCCCATTTATACAGATTGATTTTTCTTATTTTCTTGTCTCATTTATATAGTCTTTTTTTTTTTTTAATTGAGAAAGTATTTATTTTGTTCGTTAACTAATATACTTTTATTTTATTTGTCTAGTTATAATTAATTCCTCCCGCTTAATTTTGAAAATTGTACAGATTTTAATTTACCCACCCTTTGGAATCATCCAAATGTATACACACGGTTCTCAAAGGGTTTAACCGTTTAAGTGGTTCGTAGTATTTATCACTATTATTTTTAAATACTGCTACTAGTTTTTGATAATTAAATAAAAGTGAATTAAAAAAATTCTTTGAAAATTGTTTTTTCAATAACATCTCTGTTTGGTATCAGTGTTCTAAAAAGTGTAAAACGTGACTAGGTGTGGAGGCCAAGTTTCAAGCTTTAGGAGCCTAGGCGAAACTTAAGCGTAAAACAATGTTTTTTTATTTAAAATTTTTAATTATTGTAAAAAAAACTCAACAATTCAAATAATACATACC
>CAIGRH010063797.1:0-12979 GCA_903798295.1 Fraxinus nigra
TCATTCCACCTCTTAAGGTCCTCTCTCAAGGCTTTCAATTTTCGATCCAAAACACGTGTATTCGATTTATACAAGCCAAATATCCCAATTTTGATTTCATTATCAACATTGAATCCATAACATCGATGGGACATATGAACATCATATACATTAGTTAAATTTGTATATATTCTTCGTCATGCCCTATAGGTTTAATCAGTATCCTAAATTTGAGAATCCTGACCATAGCAGTTCAAATTCTCTATAGTATCAATCAGTCACTTCAACAATATCTGTCAGCAACAATACAATTCTACTTAATTTCCCAGTCATTAATTAATATCCGGGGCCTCCATATCACATAATTTAATTAATTTCTGTCCGTTCTTAGTTTCTATTTCCTTTCTCCGTCTGTGATTTCAAAGGATGCTATTATGGTGGAGTTGCTTCAATTAGCAATATGTAGTCAAAGAAAGCTTTGTCATCTTCATACTGTATATCCTAGTTCATGATGTGCAACCTTTTCATATTTTTTTTTCATTTTGTGCTTAACTGTAATGTTTTCATATTTTGTAGGTTACCCTACTCTGTCAGGTTCCTGAAGCATCTAGTAAAAGTGCATCGGCTGCTACAGTTGGTATTATTAAGGTTTGCACTGAGCAGGGAGTTATCTTAATGCATTTTTATCTTTTCCATAATTGTCTAATTAATGAATTGTTTTCAGTCGTTGATTGGCCACTTCGATCTGGACCCAAATCGAGTTTTCGATATTGTAAGTTATACATTTTGTCTTTTTGCTTACTATTGTTCTTTGCTCGTGTGTTTTATGTTGGTCGTAACATTGCCAAATAATATATGGTCTGGATGCACTCCTGGTTACTCATTAGCATTTTGTATGTTAGGTTTTGGAATGTTTTGAACTTCAGCCTGACAACAATGTGTTCTTGGACCTGATTCCAATGTTTCCCAAGGTATTGATGCTGTATAGAGTTCTTTCTTTTTAATTTTTTTCCCTAAGAGTATAAATATGGGTAACATATTTAACGAAAAGTCTGTCTGCTATTAGAATTAGTATCCAATGTTTCCCAAGGTATTGATGCTGTATAGAGTTTTTGCTTTTAATAATTTTTTCCTAAAAGAATATAACTATCGGTAACATATTTAACAAAATGTCTTTCTGCTATTAATATTATCAATATTCCACCTTGATTATTTGTGCTCTTTTGAGAGCTTCATTGAGCAGTGAATCTTTGATTGTTGATTCCTTTTCATGTTGTGCAGTCCCATGCTTCACAAATTCTTGGATTCAAGTTTCAATATCATCAGCGTATGGAAGTCACTACTCCTGTACCAATTGGGCTTTACGAACTTGCGGCTTTGTTGGTGAAAAAAGACTTCATTGATGTTGATAGCATGTGAGTATTTCCCCTTTACTTTGGGCCTCAAGCTTGTTTGGTTTTTTCTATTTTTGACATATTACAACCCATCGTTGGTTTAAGCCTAAGTACAAATATCTGATTGGTGCCTTCATCAATGTCGTCGTATCTCCGTTTAATCTTTTGGGTACCTGGAGACATTTTATTTCAGTTAATTAATTCCAACCAAAGTAATTTTCTTTGGGAAACTATTATGATCTGATAAATCTTTATGCCATTTCATGGCCCTACCTCTACTTCCCCTCTCTTTGGCCTGCCTGTGACAGCACAAATTGTTCACGATTTGAGTGTCACTAAAATTTAAATTAAACTTAATAAATAGGATATTCATAAGAGTAATTACTATTCAACGTTATTCATAAGAAGCATATTTAAAAAAAAATACGTTTGACATAAGGAAAACTTAAAATGACTTCATCATAAATTAACTAAAGTTCAACATAACTTAATGAAAATTATTTTAAATGTCCCACGTCGGCATTCATATCCACATCGACCGCCTCGAACCATTAATTTTTTGAAAAGGGAAAAAGAACATAATGTGGGATAAAATCTCAATAAGTGTGCGTTAAGTAATTTTTTTGTTCATGTATATGCATTACATGGAAAATTTCATACTTGCTTAGGGAGACACGAAAATTGGTCCTAACTTAGATGGTACCAAGTTTCTGTGCGTAGCGCTACTATGTTCCATTCTGTCCATACAATTTTATACATAATACATACCATAACTTAACATAGTCATGAAAAAACATATAAGAGATTACTCATGTAATAACGTAATAATGCACTTACTTTTTTTTTTTGATAATTGTGGATGTCCGGGCCAGTTTCGCGCACCTCGATTAATCCCGCGGGGTCTTGAAGTTTACGATCTAGTACTCACCTCAGTGGCCTTGAGGGGATTCGAACTGGAGACCATTGAGGAGCAAATTCAAGGCCTGACCAACACTTACCTTTTTCACTAGACAAACAAAATAATGGAAGTGATTGTTGGAGAGAGATCCTTGAGCATCACGTGGAGTTGAGTATTCACGTGTGATTGTGTACGTGTATGGCTATATTTAATATGAAAATGACAAGAGAAAGAGTAAAGGTGGAGAGACAGTGATATAGGTAAAGATGGAGAGTTTGGAAATAGTTGATGAGGGGTATTCTATAGTGTTGGGTTTGTCGTGTAAATTCTTGGACTATGTATAGAAAAGCGAAAGGAAATGGCTAGATGTTAGGCATAGTCAATGCATAAATGATATATTATCTTGAAAGTGGTCTAATCAATACCTTTAATCATGTGGTCAATTCAATTGACATGGCTTGAAACTTAGTGTAAATAATGCATGTTGCCAAATCAACCACCTTTATTTATGTGGTCAAATTAATTACATTGACTTGAAATGTGGTGTGAATAATGTATGTGGTCAAATAAATCTGAAATCATGACTAATTGGCATATTGACATATATTTTATTCATGATTTCATCTAGTTTCCAAGATAACTCTCCAATTAGGTTCTCAAACTAGGTCAATAACCAATAAGGTCATTAGACTTTAATAATAGAGCACTTAAGTCCTAAATTTAAATCTAACAACTAGTAGTAAAAATTTGGGACGTTATACTGCCAGTCAAACAACAGAGTTGTAACCTTATGAATGAGTGATTAATGCACAACCAAAATTAAAGCCTCTTATGTTGTTAGCTAGGAAAATGAAAAGCAGATTTGAGATATATGCAAACCTGTTCGATAGTTATCACTTCATTTTTTTATAGCACATGCATGAGTATGTGACCTAGAACCAAAGCCTTGTCAGAAACTGTCTTTGATCTCACAGAAGTCTTTGTTGTTTTTAGAACTATCGCATGAATTTTAAGTCTTTTTTTAGTTGCTGAGAGTTTTCTTTCCTATTAGTACAGAAAATAGTGGTGTTTATTTGGGGCCAAAGAAGTGGTTGAATTTCTGAAGTGAGGAAAGGCATTGGAATTGAATTTCATGAATTAAATGGGCTTAATTTTTAAATTGAGAAGTTGACCTAGGCAGGATAGCACGTCATGGGGTTGCCTTTCATGAATTTATTTGACTATATTCTTGGCCTGGATTCAGTCTTCAGTTTGGTTATTACTGTATTGAGCTTGTGTTTAGCTAGTCAATTTAACTACTCTTCCCTATAGCATCCCAGAATCACAGTTTGGGCAGGTTGCAGCCTGCTGCTTGGGATCTGGTCTTACGATATTCTTTTTACCTTTCAATCCAGTCAAGGGAAGAGAATTGAGTCATTTCTCTCCTTTTCTTTTCATATAAAATGTCTAAATACAAAAATGGGAGTAAAAGAGTTCTTTGATTATGTATATTTTAGCATGAACGTCATTAACCTTCTAGTCCAGTCACTTCCGGATGAATAAGAGCTCGCTCTCTCTCTCTCTCTCTCTCTCTTTTGATCAAAGGAACCTACAGTCATAATTATTTCAATTTTGTGGGGATTGGATGAGTGTCTTAGATGTATTTCCGAATGATAATAACTTAAAATCTCGTGTAATTTCTGTGAGCTTGGAGAACTGTTCTGGTTGATTTCTTATTTTCATTTTATTTCTATGTATATCGCGGACCCCTTGTCCTCCATAGGACAGCTTTTATATTTCTTATTTTTCTGATGTGATTTCTTCTTCTATCCAAATAATTGTTGAACAATGCAAGTGCATAACCTAGAGAAACCTTTCCATCTCATCACTAATCTGCTATTCTTTTTGGAGGCTTGGGCAGTTACAGTCTAACTTGAATGTTTTAATTGTTTATTTCTTATGCTTTTTCTTCACTCTCTTGACTCCCGCTGAGTACTGCTCATGGCACGACTTATTTCTACCCTATGACATGGTATCTTTTTCAGATATGCACACTTACTTCCTAAGGATGAGGAAGCATTTGAGCATTACAACTCTTTCTCGGCCAAAAGACTCGATGAGGTAGTTCAACTTATTATATCTGGATGTTCTGGTTGCATTTATTAACCAAAGGCTCTGTAATATTTTATTAAGCCCCAGTTTAACAACCATTATTTCAGAACTCTTTAATTCTCACTCATTTTTAACCACACATTTACACTAAAATATTTAGTACGTAAATTCAAGATTTTTCCTACTTTTTAACCACACATTCTAAAAAAAATCACTATTCAAAACTCTATTTTCTCAAAATAATAGCCATCAAACAGGGGGCTAAGATGTTATCTCTCTATCTTGTTTTAAGTGGTATTCATTAAGCACGTACTTCTTTTCCTATAGCTTACATGTGTGCCCATGTATTTCGTTGTGCTTTGGAGTGCCATATCGACAAGAAGATTTACTTTTCCTATGTACCCGTGAATCCCTGATGTTTATATATTTCCTATAGTTTACATGTGTGCCCATGTATTTCTTTGAGCTTTGGAATTCCATATCGACAAGAAGATTTGAGTTACTTTTCCTATGTACCCATGAATCTCCTATTTCATATCTTATTTGTACACTTCTATCCATGTTCCACCTATTTGCCATTTTAGTTTCTTGTTTAAGTTGGCTTTCAACGACAAATAGATATATTGAGTGTTAAAGTTAACATTAGATCTTTTATGGCCTTGGACAAACAGGCTAATAAGATTGGGAAAATTAATCTTGCGGCAACTGGAAAGGATCTCATGGATGATGAGAAACAAGGAGATGTAACTGTAGATCTTTTTACTGCTTTAGACATGGAAAATGGGGCAGTTTCTGAAAGGTCCTTGGAGCTCGAAAATAATCAAACTTTGGGATTACTGATGGGGTTCCTTGCAGTAGATGATTGGTAATTCTGAAACTTGAAATCTGAATTGCAATTTTTTTGAGTAATTAGCAGTAGCTTGTCTCTCGGTGTGCATGTGGCTAGCTTGTGATGGTGCATGATTTATTGCCAAGTTTGTTTCCTGCTTATGATCATGGTTGCTGGTGCCTGCGTTGTCTTTGTCTGCCATTTTAGTCTTAGCTTGCTACACGTGCCGTGTAAATGTGACCAATTTGCGATATGTTTTTCCGCTATGAAAATGATATTAAGAATTTGGAATGAACCTAGATAGCGTACTATACTCAATTTCTTCTGTCTTTAGACGACCCATGAATCTCTCAAATGGAAATTGTGATGGAGATTTCGTTGAAGACTTTCCAGAAAAAATATGCGCACTTTATTAGCAGATAAATAGAATGTAGCATAATTTATTCCCGATGTTACATAATTGTTTTAATTTTACGTTACAAATTTTTCCATTTTATTGCGTTCACTTATCAGTTTGATTTGATTTCACAGGTGTCATGCTCGTCAGTTATTGGACCGCCTTTCAACACTGAATCCAGTGGAACATAATGAAATTTGTGATGTGTTGTTTAGGTAAATGTTATTATCTCTTGGTAGCAACGTCATATTAATCTGCCGATGACATGTTGCATGTACATTTACTTTTTTCTCTCTTAGCTTTTTTTTCTGCTTTTAAGTTCATTATCTGATACTTTTGTGATTAATGTTTAGGCTTATTGAAAAATCAATCTCTCCAGCTTGTGAACTTGTTCGTCAAAACCAATTTTCAAATATTGATGTATTGCATGGAACTGGCACTGACTTGATGGAGACAGGAAATTCATCCCACAGTAGATCTTTTATCAGTCTTCCTAAAGAGCTTTTTGAAATGCTTTCTGCTGCTGGACCTTATCTTTATCGCGACACTTTGTTGCTGCAGAAGGTCCATGTTCTAGTTTGGCCCATCTAATTAGTCACTTGTTGGTACTTCTCATTAATATTAGTTTTTTTACCTTACCTCACAGACATCCAAAGTGTTGAGAGCTTATTACCTTTGTGCACTTGAGCTTGTCAATAATGGTTATGGGGCATTTAATCCTCATACTGTTACTAATGGAAATGAAAATCCACGCCTCCACCTGAAGGATGCGAGGTTAAGAATTGAGGAAGCACTAGGAACATGTCTTCTTCCTTCGTTACAGTTGATACCTGCAAATCCTGCGGTTGGACAGGAGATCTGGGAACTACTGAGTCTTCTACCCTATGAGGTTGAATTTCTACCACTTGTACTCTTTCTAATTGAGAATCAGTTACGTTAAGCTGAATTGTGGTCTCATAAGTTGCTTCATTAGGTGCGCTACCGTTTGTACGGTGAATGGGAGAAGGAGGATGAGCGTTTTCCAATGATTTTGGCTGCAAGACAAACAGCAAAGGTACAAATTCATTGTTTTAGGACTCTGATATCGTTAATCATTTATCATACAATTTGCCACCTGTTGGTTTGCAGTTGGATACCAGGAGGATTCTAAAGCGCCTTGCAAAAGAAAATTTAAAGCAGCTTGGACGAATGGTTGCTAAATTAGCTCATGCCAATCCAATGACGGTGCTCCGGACAATTGTTCATCAGGTAATTTGCTCAGTTTGAGTGTGGCTTTGTCCATTTGATGCTAGATTTTTTGCTAAATGATGGATTTGAACTGTACATGCAGATAGAGGCATACAGGGATATGATCACTCCTGTTGTGGATGCATTCAAGTATCTGACTCAGGTGCATCTTAATTTTTTATTTTCTGCTGTTATCTTGTCTCTGTTTTGCACACTTCCTTCTCTGTATTAGCAACTGAATGTAGATAGAGATTTTGTGCCAGATATAAGATGTTATGTAGGTGAATAGGATATCAATTTTTTGTGTAATGCTCTTACTGAAATTTGTTTGTTCAGAAAAAACATTATTTTTGCTGAAATAACCCCTATCCATTAGTTATGCCTTTGGTTTGTGTCTGCATATGTATACAGGTACACACAAACATAAGAGATGCACCTTGTTGTCAATGAAGTTATGGGTGTCAAGTACGAAAGATTTCACTGAATCTTAAGGAAGAACAGTACTAAGAAAAGTTTTGCAGTTTGATTTGTCACACACACACACTTCTAGGAATTACAGCAACTTTATATTTCCTGACTTTTTAACCTCTTCCGCTCATTGATGGTTCTCCTGGAAGGTCTTAAAAGATTGGAAAAAAAAAAAAATTAATAATAATAATAATAAAAAAAGGGAGAATCTTGATAACTACAAGTAGTTACGGTAAATTTTGGTGTGAGGCAATTACTTTAATTCGTTGTGAAGTAATATATGAAATTATATGAGAAACAAGTCTCAATATGGATCTGATGTCCTTCTCTGTTATTGTATAATTTGCATCTTCATTTCTAACAAATGTATAGCAAACACTATCCCAACTCTAGTTACCATAAACATGCATTTTCTACATTTACTTACTTCCTCTACTAGCTTTTTCATTTTGGTGTGATTTATTTACTGTTCAGCAGTTCATGTTGTCAGTTGTTTGGTAAATGATTTCTTTTGACCCGTTTAAATTGTTCGGTTTTTTACACTCATAAAATGCATGCATTCAACAGCTTGAATATGATATTCTGGAGTATGTCGTGATTGAACGCTTGGCTCAAGGTGGGCGTGAGAAGCTTAAAGATGATGGCCTTAATTTGTCAGATTGGCTTCAATCTTTGGCATCATTTTGGGGTCACTTGTATGTTTCTTTTTCACCTTTATACTATTCCGGATTTGCTTGTTATGTTCAGATGTTACTGCGACATACTGCTCGTGCTTTGTATTTTTGTGCTTCCTTGACAATGTAGTATCTTTTATTACTAAAATACATTTGTGAAATGCTGAATTACTTAAAAAATTGAATAACAATAATGGGTGACGCAGAATTTCTTTGGATGCTGTTAGCTTTTTTACTTGCCATATAAGTGGCCTAGACTTCAAATTCTTTACTTTATATGCTTTTTTCATTTTTATCTTTTACTCTACATTTATTTGTTTCTCAATGGGACTGGGTATTTGTTCATGCTTTATTTATTGTCTTTATCCAGAGATTTCCTGTCTTTTAGGTAGTAAATACATTACATAATCTAGTCTAAATTTACTTTAAATCAATCCTTTCTATAAAAAATCTAGATCTCCTGGGACGCTGTACCCAGTTTGCAGAGTTGCAGATTAATCTCTGATGAAGCTGGTAACTGGAGCTGGAGTTGTAGTGGACCTTGCACATTTTCTTGATTGGCTTTTTGATCGGATCTTCCCTTCCAGCCTTCTTATATACTCTTGAATATGGGTAGAAGAATTCAGATCAATGTTAGATTGGAGAATGCTCATGTTGTTTGGTGATAGAGAAGCCATTCAGAGGGTGCAGGGTGACTCCATTAATTCCCATTTTCTGTTTGAAGTGCAAGATCCCTTAGTTTAAGGATGTTGAGATATTAGCGCATTTGGCTATTGGAAAGGTCTCTCAAGTCGAGATATTCATATTTCTGCTGATATTGACGGCGACATCTTCGATTGAAAATTTAATATTGCTTTAACATGGGAAGATACCACTAGCAGTTAGCTCATGACATATTAGGTGGAGAAAAATAGATCACTGTGCTGGATCTGTCTCTAGTCTTTAAGGTGCTATAGGGGTCTCAAAAAATATCCCTTCATGTTACAAACATGCTTAAGTTGATGAGAAGAAAGCCTAAATTGTTGGAGGAATTACATTTGGGTATTGTGGAAAAGGTATTTTACTATTTGGATGCTGTAAGTATTGATGGCCATCTGCTGCATTGCTTAGGGTTTGTATTTTCTTTTGTCCTTATAGTTGCTGCTAAATGAAATGAAGTTCGAGAAGATCAGCTCTGGTGTGTATGTAATTGGTCAATTATGGCTTCATTGAGACTTTGTTTTGCTTGTTTCTGTACAGAATGGGATTGGGACTTTGTGGATAATCTCAAGGAAGAGTTGGCTTGAACAAAGATGCATTCTTTTGATAATGATATTCAGAGGTTTTTCAGGGTACTATGAAATTTGTCGATAGTGTTCTATTTTCAAGTCTCCCTTATGACTTGGTCCTGAACAATATGGTATTGTGACTTAGCACAAAAGTTTACTTTAAGTTGGCCTCTTGACTACATCAAGAATTCCATTGACATCTCAAGGAAAACTTGCGCTTGAATGAAAGATGCATTATTTTAATAATGAAGAGCGATTGGGAACAATTTTATATTCAGATTTCTCTCAGGATACTATGTCATTTGTCAGTAATGTTACCTTTTTGGATCTCTCCTAAGACTCGGTCTTGCTTGTTTCCTCACCTAATGGGATTCAGATTTTGCACGGAGTTGTATATGATTTGTGGTGGCCTCTTGACGACTACATGAATGTCTTTGATAGTCTCAAATAAGACCTTGTACTTGAATAAAAGATTCATATTTTATTTAGGATGGCTAAAAACAATTTGATATTCAGGGTTTTCTCAGGGTGGCAAAGTTGATATTATTACCGTGAAAAGAGGTTTATCAGTATGCAATTCAGTGACTGGGCACTCAACTTTGAAGTCTTGTTGGCAAGACATGTCCTGATGCAAGTTATTGGGGGTACTTGAACAATTCCGTTGTTTCCTCTGGAGTTTGGGAGACTTTTTTTTTGCAAGCCTCATCTATCAACGCATGCTTCAGTTTGCCATATCCGCTCAAACATAACCATGAGGTCTTTAACGAAAGGCATGAGAAAATTAGTTTGTGTCCTTGCTTTAAAATTATAGAATTCATGCACAGGTGTTGAATGAGTGCATCATGAATAGAAAACAACATAAAGAAATAGAACAGACTGAATGGTTTCATCAACTACCAGTTCTTCTATATGTTCCATTCTCATTTCTATTATGGGATTTGTTTTGGTAGTATTAGTGCCAGTATAATGTGTGTTTGTTTAAAAGGATAAAAACATAAGTGGTAAAGTCTAGGTACATCCATTAAGATATTGTGCATGGGCATGAAGTGCTTTTAGGTGCATATTTTTGCCCATCTTGCATCACTTGATTTTCTCTGTCATAAATTTTCAATTTTTATATTTAGGTTATAATTGATGGACTGACATAAAAATTCATATAGATGTGAACATTGGTATTCTCATGAGTAATAAAATAAGTTTCCGTTTTAAACAGTGTGGAAGTTATAATTACATTAATATTTTTTTTTTGTTTTATTCTACTTGCTGCTGTATATTATTTATTAGGCTCTTTTGTGTTCTATGTTTCTGTTCCATGCATGTTTAATGGGATGTGAATATTTTTTAGAACTTCATGGTTAATCATTTTTGGTCAGTATTCTGTTGGTTTTTATGATGTGTTCTAATGTATTACACCTTTGCGTTTTTAATTTAAAGCTCGAAAAACCATTTACATTCCTGAGTGGTTACCGGTGTGGTTGTCTAAGGGAATGGCAGAATCTCATATTATGTAGAAAATTCATTGAAATTGAGTAAGAGAACAAAGATGGAGTTCATTGTATAGGATTAGTTAATCTTAGTAACACCGAGAAAGTAAATATAGTGCTATATATGGAAAAAAATGACAATTTCTTAAGGTTGATTAATTAGGGATCAAGAACTTGAAGTCAATATAAAGGTTGTAGAAATGTGAACTCTTTTGTTTGTCAAATAAAGGAAAGAAGCTCCCTAAGTTTGATTCTATAAGGTGTTTAGAGATTCCAATCCATCATTTCTGTTGCTTATGATGTTCTTTTGAGGTCACTTTTGGATGTCATGCATTAGGACTAAAATTAAGCATTTCAACATTCACAATGAGATATTTAGATGTTGTGGTTTACACTTTAGAAATTAGGAGTATAATGATTTAATAAATACTCAAAATAATATTTTTTTCCTGTTCAGCCGAATTTCCTTGAAAAATATTAGAATAATTTCAAATTTGTCATAGGTTATATCATGTGCAGTTAGTGGCAACAGAAATATTACTTGTAAAAAATGCCGAGAAATAATGGCATACAGGGGTTATATCATGTTAGAAGAATACAGTTTGATTTGGATATCATAGTGAGGAGAAGCTCTCAGAAATAGGATTGAATTGAAAATATGGATCTAACACAAATCTGTTAAACCTCAAAATTAATTTTGAGGACCAATCAGGTTCCCCATTACAATCTCCCATGGCTATCCTTTTTCAAATTTTGGTTGTGCATGAGATATGCATTGGTTTACGTGAAGTATTGGTTATCCAATGAGACGTGTTTCAAAAATAAGACAAATATATTCTTAATGGAGCTATATGCTTGCTTCAGTTCAACAATGATACCAGGATTAAAGTTTGACGTTCTGTGACTTTGTATTAGGACTAGTTAGAAAAATGCCAAGATCATTATCAGCAAATGTTATGGAGAGTTTCATCACTGTCTTTTACACTGATTGAGTGTATGAATACTCAGGATTAATATTCAACAATGATACCATGTCATATATTGATGATTATGTTTTGGATTGTTGTTAGTTCATAGTTGTAATTTGAAGTGTATCGTAGAATTCATGGCAGATCCTAAAAATTCTGATGTCCTTATTGCATTCTTCTTTAATATTTATGACATCAATCTGTTAAAGCATTGGTCATGTTTGTAGGTGTAAAAAATATCCATCAATGGAACTCAGGGGTCTTTTCCAGTATCTTGTAAATCAGTTGAAGAAAGGATATGGGATTGAGCTTCTTCTCCTGCAGGTTGTTTGACCCTAAGTTTGTTATTTGTTACGTCTACTTTTTATCATAATTTCTTATTGATTTTGAATTTTGCCAATGCCATGTAGGAACTCATACAACAGATGGCAAATGTTCAATATACAGAGAACATGACTGAGGACCAATTGGATGCCATGGCTGGAAGTGACACTCTCCGTTATCAAGCTACTTCATTTGGAGTCACCAGGAACAACAAGGTGCCTTAGTTGTTAGTAACTAGAATAAGTAAATGTTATTTTTGACAGAAAGAAAAATCTGAGAATGACTGAGAAATATATTTATTCATTCCTTTTCTATTTCCCTAGCATAAGTAATGGTCATTGGTTTGAGAATGCTATAAAATATGCATTCCATGTACAACAAAAACCTATATCCTCCCCTCCCCATGGGAAAAAGAAAAGAAGAAATTTTTCCTATGCTGTTCCCTTGTTTAAACTCCCCTCATGATTAATGCAGCACAGTGACTTCTTGAGTTCTCCATCTGTGGTTTTGATGATGTGTTTACATCTCCCTTTTACTCTTCTACGGATTTAGTTCCCATTGATAAATATGTGCTTGTATTAAAAAACAAGATTAGGACACGTGTCGATCAATCATAGAAGTAAAGAACCGTCATTTAGAAATATTGAACTTTCTAGTGCACATGACTGAACTGTCTGATTACCACATTAGAGTTTTCGAACTTCAAATCTTCCTCTCATTTGACTGATCCTAACACTTTTGCGTTTAAGTTGAATGCAAATCTTAACCTTTTCTTATGTTTCATTTCCTAGAATTTAGGATTTCTTTTATTTCATAACGTATTCTATTTCTAGAAAATATTAACATTAGTTGATTTGGTATTCACATTTGTTATCACACTTTTTTTTGTTTTGTCTTGTCGTTGCAATGAACATTTAGGCCATGTTTGATAGCATGGCTTTTCCATGGAAAATCTCCTACTTTGTAGATGTTTGATGG
>CAIGRH010063818.1:0-11806 GCA_903798295.1 Fraxinus nigra
GTTCATCGACCACAGAATTTATGATTTTGTAATCTTGGCCAAGAGAAGTGGATGATTTCTTGGTATCTTCCTATTTACCTTTCATGTCAAGCAAGTTAATAGATTGAGATATTTCAATCGTGTACTCGACAAACTTCACATTATACGATTTTTTGTGTCTAAGCAGTGCTCGACACCTTACCATCATACCATGTTTAGGATTGTTGCTTTTGTGAAACCCCACTTTAAACACTGCACTTTGTACTAGTTTTGTATATCAAAAAACATTTAGCCCCCCGTTTGACACCCATTAATTTCTCTTTCTCATTCTTATTCTTCATTTCAACCACACATTTTCCAAATAAAATAATATTACACACAAATCAAAAAAAATTCATCACTTTTCCATCACACATTCTCTCATCAATCACTATTCCAAAATTTCTATTCTGCTCAAAATGGGTTTCAAATAAAATGTTTTAATAGAATAAAAGGAAAAATTTAATTCTTGTTTGACAAAAAAAAATATATTTTTTTAACTATACATTCTTAAAAAAAATTACTGCTGAAAACATTTTTTTTTCCAAAAAAAAAAAATCCTTTTTAATGGTTGTTAAGCCCTTGTTTGATGCTCATTATTTGACAAAAATAAAGTTTTGAATAGTGAATTTTTGGAAAAATGTGTAGTTATAAAATAAAAAAAAAAATTGAATTTACATATTAAATATTTTATTGTATGATTGAAAATGAGAGCAGAATAAAAAGAAATTGGAATAATGGTAGTCAAGCATGGGTTAACAGTGGCATGGTAGTTCGCATAAATTTTGCCTCGTGCTCATGTGGTTGCACGAGTGCCACGCCTCGATGCCTCTCATTATAAATCTCAGGGAAAATTCATTCGTTTCATCTCAATCGAACAACCCACCCCACCCAAACGAACACCAGTAAAATCCTCAAAAATGGCAAGTTTGCGAAGGGCAATTTTCACCACCGTTCCTCGGCTTCTTAGCTCCTCGAATCGATCGTCGGCTGCCACATCCGACTCTCTTCACAGGTCAAGAATTTTACTTCAATATACAGTAAAAAAAAATTGTATATTTTTGTTATATCTGCTGTTATTGATCATAATTTACTGGATTTATCTAGGCCTATATTGGGTTCGATTTCTCATTTTTGTTCTTCAAATTTGAGCACCCAATCGTTCGATATTGATCTTTCTAATGAAGAAAGCAAAAGGCGCTTATTTAACAGGTTTGCAATTTTAACAACTCAGTGGAAGTTAGGGTTAAAATTAGTTAGTAGCATCTCCTAGCGATGGTTTTTGAGTATGAACAATTTATTGTCTACACGAAATTGTAGGATATTGTATAGGAGCAAGCAAAGAGGGTACCTGGAGCTGGACTTAATTTTGGGGAAATGGGTGGAGAATCATATTCACTCCATGGATGAAGATGGAATTAAATCCCTGGTTCATGTCCTTGACCTGGTAAATTTACTTCTCACTATCTCTCTTTTTTTTTCCTATTAGCAAATTTCAAGAGGTCCGTTTCTTCACGTGATAATTTAATATTCCGATTTTAGCATTTTTACGTGATTAGGTAATATACCAAAAAGATTAAAATCAAATATATTTTCTTTTTTCAGTATTTATGTTTTTATGGTATTTCCTTAAGTGTTCAAAACTTTAATATGTTAAAAAGTGAGATGTGAAATGGGGAGCGAGGCAAAAGAAACCTTCACCATTTATGGTCTCTTGATTGTTGTGCTCAATGAAACATTTTCTTAGAAAGAATTTGTTGAGCCTAGAACTGATTACTCGTCTTTGACATTGGGGCAATCAAAGATGAGCATTTATACTGGATATTTATATTTTTGAATCATAATGAGTTGCATCTTTAGTTTTAGGTGGTTGAATATGTTTGGTTGTCCTGATCATCAATTGCGAAAGCAATTATACCCTCAGATTGATGTTGATAATGTAAAAGCCAATTCAGTTGAGGAATATATTTGTCATAGCAGTAACTGGGTTAATCACTGATTTCAGGTGATTAGATATAAGGGTCATCATTACTTGTGACATGGATGTTTAATGTTTTGGCAGAATATGGATTAGTATTTATACTTTCCACAGGGTAGGCGAGGGTTTAAGAATGGATCTTTTCTATCAAAATTCACTGAACCAAGGTTAATAGGATCCACTGTGGAAATAAGCTATTTTACACTCCTTTACCATGACAGAAGTTTAGTACAAAAATGCCACTAGAATTTTGACTCCTGAATTTAGGCACGGAGCTTCTGTTCCCACCTTTAAAGTTGCCTGAAATAAGAGAGTTTTGTGACGAGGAAGGTCTACTGATGAAGTTACATGCATTGATGTATGTTATCTGTCACAACACTTAGCTTCAATTGGCAGAAAGAGATTGGGATTACAAAATGACTTGAAATGGAACATAATAAGATGGGGGACCACAGGGGTATACTTCTTGAGATGACATAGATGGATTCCAATATGTTTTTCAGAAGTGATAAATGCATTAAGTTCATTTTTATATGTTCACGTAGCACCCTAAGATAAAGTAGTTTGAGTTTTATTACTAGAAAATAAATATTTTTCTACTCTTAACTCTTAAGTGAACTTACTTGGAAGTTTGTCTTTTAAGATTAGCCAAACATGCTGCTAGTGCGAGACAAACTAAGAAGGATATGGATTCAGGCGTAGGAATGTAACAAAAAATTCGTTAGTTTCTAGATTGGGGAATACAGTGGCTGAATATTCACCTTGATTATGTCAAATGTGTAGGGTAATTTGAAGATTATTCACCTTTTCTCTTTCCTGTTATTACACAAACTTACAAAAGCATCAAGTATAAACTCTACAGATTAAAATAAGACCATGCCACTAATAAACAGGTGAGTATTTACTGCTAATGAAATCCAGTGTTACCATTCATTCTCTACGTTACCCTCATCTTGTCAACAAAACACTTTCCTTTCACTTTGATGTGACGTCTCTTGACTTAAAGCTTTTCTCTCATCTTCTTCCCCAACCCAAGCATTTGTTCGGTCATCTAATTCTTTTAGGTCTACCAGTATTATCTTATTCTAAAGTATATTCCTCTATCAAGATAAGTGATTGAGATGACAGCAGGTGAATATCCAGTTTCTCCTCTCCTCTCCTTTGTGGATTATCATTGTCTAACAAATGGTCTATAAGTTGTTCTTGGAAGAATGGTCATTCAAAGTTGGTGAATCCATGTGACTCATGTCCATGGATTAACTTGTTGATTTTGTAGCATAACCAGCATTCTTTGATTCTTGTATTTTAGTAGAGCTACCAGCATAATCTTGATTATACCGCATAAATGGAGCGACTATCCTTGGGACCCAGTCTATAACAATCCGAGCCTCGTTCCCAATCCGCCCTCTTATGTACTATCCGTTTTGGGATGACATTTGCCCTCTTACCCCCTCATGGCTTTCTATCGCGTCCCCAAGATTCGAATTCAAGAACTCTATCTTATGAGGGACTTAGAGACTTAACTTGAATCTTGGTATTAATTGAATAACTTGCCCGATTGGTACCCGTGTTCAAGTTGTTTTCTAACGTACTGTCTACTTTGGAAGGGCATTTGTCCACTTACCTCCCACGGCTTTATATCGCATACTCAATTAGTATCAACGTTCAACTTAAATATCTGATAAGGCAGAAGTTTTGGGTTCGAATTCTGGGAACGAGACAAAAAGTCGTGAGGCGGTAAGAGGATAAATGCCTTTCCAAAATAGACAGTAGAGAACAGCTTGGGTACGATGCCAGGTAGTTACATAGTCATCATTATCCACCGACATCCAAGGATTGCAAGCACTTTCATGGAAGTACCAAAGTTTCAAGAATTTCTGCCTGCAACCTGATTATTTATCAAAAAAAAGAAAAAAATATATAATAATATATAATCAATGTCCTCAAACATTGACCAATTATAAACAAGCAGGCTAATATGTACTTCGAAGCCCTTTATAATATTATAGCCAACATCATCTCAGGCTCCTAAACACTTTTTGAACCGTGTACTGAAAATAGTATCGATAGATTAGATCGAACTAACCAGGTTCTTTTTCAAAGAAGAATCTGGGTAAATGAACAGGTGTACATCAACTGCTAGAACTTCCATAACAACAAATATTGAAAATATTGAAAATGTGTATGTGTGTGTATGTGTCATAAATAAATGAATTCGCCTTGATCGACTAATCAGGAACAAAGAATCATGCTAAATTTGTGGTCCCCAACAAGCGACTCCAGGTTAAATTCAATATTGGGCATGGATGTGAATCTAAACCATGCCTGATCAAGAAATGGAGCCTTCATGTAAAGCCAGATTGTTCCACGAAGAGAGAAAACTCTCACTCCCAATGAGATAGGAACCTTCAATAATTAAAGATTAATCATGTCAGAAGAAAGATGATCTTTTCAACAATTTGTTGCGCTCCAATTGCTCCTAAACACAAGCTGCATATTTACGTATGGTAACTGTATGTACAGAGTTTTAGGCAAAACGGACAGTACGTATGATATGATAACTGCTCCAGCGCAAGGTCGGGTCGTTACATATATTAACAAAAATAATCAAATACAATCAACAAAGTGCTACTCAATCCAATTACCTAATGTAAAATAAGTCAATAACATTAAGTAAAGAAGCACTCTGTGTTTAGGGATAGAATCTCACATCGAATAAAGATGAAAACATAGATCAATTTATAAGGGTTTGGGTTACTCCTCTTAATAAGGTTGACATTTTAAGATGGAACCCCAAATTTTAACATGGTATCAGAGCCCATTAAGCTCCAATAAGCAATTCGATCCGATTAAGACTCAAAAAAATTGAGCACACGGATTTCAAGATTGGTCTACTCAAACGAGCCACCATCTTGCGTGGGCTTGTTAAGTAATAGAATCCCACATCGAATAAAGATGAAAACACGGACCAATTTATAAGGGTTTGAACTACTCCTTTTAATAAGGTTGACATGTTAAGATGGAACATCAAATCTTAACACTTTGGAATAAACAAACTAGATAGAAGACAAAAGAGATTTAAATTAATGCAGGAGCAAGTTTAGCAAATAATATTCATGGTTCCATGAAATTTCATTATATGGTTTCTCATTTATTTGAAATCCAGGGCTCGTCCACTTTTCTCATTCTATTTGGTTTATTACTGTGTTCTTCACTTGATTCTCTCCAGCATCAGGCTTTCAATAGTAGTGTAATAGATTGCCAGTAGACTGGAATGCTGCCTGCTTGTTTTAGGATTGTTTGAAGAAAACACAAGCTTGTTCATTAATCTGATATGGATGGGATTAAAATCTAAAAAGATGTATCATATCTCTATGGACTACAAAATACTAAAAAGGTGTATCATCTCTCTCTAGCAAGATAATTGATTAATTGTAGGTCTAGAACTCCACAAAGATCATCTTAGAAAAAGTAAAAAAACAGAGCAACAATAAGATTTTCTGAACTTTTTATGTTTCAATCAATTTTTTTCTTCTGCAAGGTTAAGGAAAGAACAATCAGACAAGGGCATGGGAAAACTATATTTATTGGTAAAACATAGCAAGACAATTATAATGTAAATTATATGATAATGGCAAAGAAAAAGTAGTACATGTTGTCGCCCCTTATGATGTAGACCCAACACAAGTTGATGTACACCGTCCTCCCTATGAGAACACGGATCATTTTTATTATGAGAAAATCAACCTTATGAAACAATATGACTATGTTAGAATTTTTCTATTGTGCAATATTATGAAAATGGATTATTTGAAACCTACAAAGTACGGAAAACAAACAAAATCTTAGAGGAAAAGATCATATTTTCTGAAAAAATGGAACACGGTGAAAAAATCCATGTGTTTAAGAAAAAAAAACAAACCTTTGTAATCCAATACATGAAGAATAAAATCAACCCAACAATTAGAACGTGGAATCAAGAATCAAGTAGAGAAATTTGGAAGAAATAATTTGTGTTTTGAATATTTGAAATGGCACAAAGAACTCAAAAGAGAGAAGAAATGATTGTGATACAAATTAGGGTACATTTCAAATGTTTAATTAAGTGTAACTCGGCTAAATTGGGAGCAGTCACGGGTTTTCTAAAAATTGGTCGGTTCAACGGGTTTTTGGGAGGGTTTTTAATTAGAGGTTTTCTATGTCAAATTGGACCGATTTTGAGTCCATTTTTCTTTTGAACTGATCGAGCCAGTCTGATCCAATTTTTAAAATGTTGGAAAACATATTTGTCTCATTATCAAAGTTGTCAAAATATTTATATGAGGTTTAAACAAGCTCTAATTGAAGTAGGGAAATGCTATGAAATCAAGCTCTATTATGTTTCTTAAAATAAACATCAAAATTGAAAACTAAATTAAATAATACATCTACTAATATTTTATCATTTCTCTCCGATTGATAGAACTCAGCTCCGACAAGATAAATTGCAACTTCTTAATCAAGAATGACGATTTTTCTTTGTGACCAAATGATGATATCGACCATATACGACAATCAAATGAAAATTATTCCCAAGGATGATTTTTCTTTTTAACCAAATAGCCACAAAGAACTCCAAGAAGCAACAACCTGTGCTGCTGTGCAATTCAAAAAACTATCAAATCCATATGAGTAGCAAAGTGCACAACATAGTAGACTGTTCTACAAAAATAAATGATTGCAACCACGGTGGCTCTAATGTGCCCTCAAAAGGAAACAATCATGTTATATTATAAACAAAACATTCATTTAAGTTTAATGTTCAGTCAAATAGATTATGTTCAAGTGAGTAATTTAATTTTTTCTTTACATGTGTTTGAAACTATGCAAAAGAAACACGTAATTAGGCATAAAAATTATCGTGAAAGCATATGTGCTTATATTGTGTGTCGAATGCAAGCTTGTAAGTATTGAAAAAACTGTCTATTAAACTCGGCATGAAAATCAACACAGTACAAAGCTAAAGTAATATGACAATAATTAGTAGGTAACAATTGAATGTCGATAAGACAAGTGTGTGAACGAACAATGACCTTGGAAAACAGCGTGGCAATTCGGGGAGTCACTAGGTGAAACTAAATGTCAAGGTCGATGTTAAAGTCACATAAAAAGTAAGCAAAAATAACTTTGGTATGAAATCGAGGACATGTTGATTGTTTTATCTTAGGTGACAACACTATAAATAATCATCATCATCGCTACTAGAATATTTAATTAGCTTAACAATAGAAACCTTTGTATATTCCTCAAGAGTAACACAACTAGACTTGAGAGGTGACTATCAGGATCAGGGTGGTAGAACTAGCATAGTGTCGTATGGCAAAGGCGGAAGGATATGTACTAAAAGTTAGCCTGTTGGTAAGTGTCATCTAAGGATTGAGATGTAGCTATGTAGATGTCGGCAATTAAGATATCTGGATTCAAACTATTAGAAATCTAGATTTGTTAACATAGGGGTTTTCATAAATATCGAAACTGTGCAATAACTCTTCGAAATAGGCTAAATATTCCGTCACAGTAAATGTACCTCATTTACAGTGCAAGAAGAATTGATCTAGCAATTGAGTTTGATAGTACATATAATCATATTTATTACTTAATATTCGTTTCATTTCATCTCACGAAGTGACATGACATTGATCTAGAAGATTAATGTTACGCAAAAAATGATTTTCAATAACATTAGCAGAGTTGACAAGTGACATATTAGCATGATAAAGACAACTGAAGTCACTCAAGTTGTGAAAGTCAAATAATATTTCAAGAGCATTGAGTCCATCATTAAAGGACCCGGACCAGTGAGACCATCAAAGTTCCATAGTTGAAATGCGACTTGCCTAGAAGAAGAATGTACATTCTCGATAAAGTTCCTAGACGGGGGATAATTGTAAGGATAAGGGAACAAACACTATCATCGTACGACCTAGGGGCTTGGTGTAGCTAATAAGAGAGATGAATTAAACTTTTTTTTTTTATTATTTTTTCTTTTAATGATGAAAGTGACTAGCCAAACACTTTTAACAGAAGTAAAGTTATCAAGATAGCAAAAAGTCTACTTGGGCAATTGATATGGAGCCAACAGCGGGCAAAATCATTGTTTAAGCATTCAGCGTTCCATGCGAGATCATGATCAAATTGCACCAATGTGGTACCTTGATCGTAATTGAGTGGCGGCAGCAACAACAACAACAAAGTACCTGTCAGAGTTTGTTTTACTGTTTTTTTTTTTTTTTGAAAATTAAGAATAATAATGAAAGAACTAATCTAATTCAAATTTTTGCTTAATAGATGGACAGCCTCAACTACAACAAAGAAAAAACTTCCATATGAACTGTATCTCGTGAACAGTAGTACCATGAATAATAACCCTTTTTTTTTAAAGAATTTTTTAAGAGGATTTGGAGATAGGTGGCTAGGGAAGGTAACGGGCTGTTGGAGATGGCATGGGTGGTGGTTGACTGGTTGGTACAGTTTTAGGATGTGAAAAAGGAAAATACTATGAAATCAAACACTAATTATGTTTCCTAAAATAAACATCAAAATTGGAAACTAAACTACATGATATATCTACTAATATTTTTATCACATACATATATCCATTTTATTTTATTATGAGTAGCATGTGTATAATATACAAATTATGCTTTATGCATTTGATCGGCCATGTCTTGCATTAAGCTGATTACACTAGTGTTTTCTAAGCTTATTTCTTACTTAATACCAACAGGAGAATCCAGATCTATGGAAATGGCTGACTGGTCAGGAACAACCCCCGGATTCAGTAAACATAAATCCCGTAAGACATGATTTAGAAACCAATTCTTCTGTATATTTTGCTCCTCTATCAATGAGGACCATGACTTCTTTCGTGATATGACTTAATTTTCATCACAGGTATTTGTAGCTGTGCGAGACAAGGTTATGAACAACCTCAACAGCCATGCTTCTCCTGAGACTCGAGCAACTCCTGGGCAGCCTTGGGTAAGAGGTTGGGACGATTTCAAGAAAGGTCGAGATGCCCCTACAACTGGGAACCAGTAGTTGCATTTCGAGATGTAATATTCCAAAATATCGTCGTCTTCTATAGGGTAGCCTGAATAATGTTTGGAAATGCATGTAGTCATAGCATATTCTTCCATGGTACTCTGTAAAAATAATGTTTCAATGTCATGTCTGTGAACTGTTAGTGCGCATTCAACAGATGTATTGACATTAAATTAAGTGTAAACGATTATATCTTTTTCTGTGCATTGATTTTGCTACAAAATAGTATTAGAGAATAATGTTAAATTCTATGGAGTGCTGAAGTTTCGGTTATAGAAATTAAATTCTGCTGAAGTGCTCGAGTTGATACACAAGTCTGAAACCGAAACTTCAAGTATTATCTGGGGATCCTAATATGAAAAATGCACAGAAAACCAAATTTATTATCAATCAAAATAGAGATAGAAAATTGGGTGATACCCAGGGGCGGACGTGGCACCCGGCCAAGGGGCGCGGCCGCGCCTGCTGACCGACGATTTTGATTTGAAATGAGAAATTAGTTGTATCAAGCTTGCTTGATTGTTGATGAGTTCAATTGTGGGAAATGTTGCACTCTGGATGCAAATAGCAAGTGTACTTGTAGGTTGGAAAGGAACTCCACTGTTTCACTTTCTGCTTGGAAGTTCAACTGATAGAGATCAAAAAGTTCTTTTTTCCATCTAATATTTGCTCTTTGTATAGTTTCCTTATGTCAGGTTCTCTAATCCCCCCAAATTCAGTGAGATGCTGAAAGAGTTCACACTTTTCAGTAGCCTTAAGCAAGCAGAACCTCGTTTTTTTTGGTCTAAAAATAATGTACTGTCATTAAGCTTCCAAAAAATAATATTTTTGATGCTAAGTCGTTATATTTAATGTCTCTTTTCATTTGTTTTCAATGTTTGGTCGATGCAATAATAATAACAAAACAAATTTGTAACGTCGGCCCGAGTTGAACTTTAATGCTGGGTCCGCCATTGAATGCTAATAATAAGAAATTAGTTACATAACCAAATCACCGAAATTATAGGGAGCACTTAACTAATCCATGACAAGCAAGAATTCAAGAAAATAGATTCTTTTCGGAATTCAAAACAGTAAACAATCTTCTGAACCACTTGAAATTGGATGCAGTTGAGATCCGAGGCTGACGGTACAAATCAAAGGTAAATCCAATTCTACCTATTTATAATTCCCATTTCCATGCAGTTAACGTTGCATTCTTGCAGCACTGTCTTTTGTTCGTCATCTGAAAAACTCGAACACGTGCAAACAAACATATGTAGGCATTCATTCTTTGAACTAGCAAAATGGCGTTTATCCAATCAACAGACGTGAAGTTTATTATTCAAAAGTGAAAATCGTAACAAGGCAAACACACGAATGGAGCAAAATGAACGAACAAAATGCTCCCCTTTTAGAGGTCAACGTGAAGTTTATTTGGTGCGACTTTCAACCATGAATAAGATAAAAATCAAGCTGTAGCTTGTTTGGATTTTCAGTGTGTGATATTTTGACAGTATTCCTGTAAATTAATTGTCCTTTGTCTTACTAGAAAAAAAATTGTTAGGTACGAGTTTGTGCAGTGGGCTATAGAATGAAATGTTTACTCATGTTTTATTTATCATAGTGAACGCATTGGTCTAATTATGGGTGAGTTATCAGATTTGTGATTTAACGAGGCAGGACAACAGTAATAACTGTACAGATATTCAAAGGGATAAAAAGGTTAGAAATCACAAACTTATACTGAGGCGGGAAATAGAATGAGGGTAAGTTGGCGGAATGAAGCGACCTGCTCGGACCCTTTCTAGTGCTAGTAGCAGTATTCGTCTAAGTTCTCTCTTTGCAAGAATAGGGCGCGAAATAGGAATTGCACCGACGGGACAAAACCACTCGCAATTATTTGGAAAATCATATCAAATGTCAAGGATAACTTTCTAATACAAATACCTTGTCAAATTCTGGAACCTAGTATGTTATCTTCTTCTTCGTAGGATTGCATGGTTTTTCTTGCCTTTGATGAACCGCTGCCGCTGGAACAAGAGTTGCTTCGACTTTTCGAATGAGCTGGTGCTTAACTTAAGATGAAGACTGATACTCATTAGATCATTCATATATGTGTATAGTTCATATTTGTCTCTCATTCTTTTTTCTACATACTTATTTTCAACCACACATTTGCACGATAAAATATTCCACACGTAAAATTAAAAATTTCCATACTTTTTGACCACATATTTTTCAAAAATCACTATTTAAAATAATGTTTTAAAAAAAAAAAATTGCCACCAAATAGGGGGGCATAATATGTTTTATTTGATACGAGCGTGTAAGCAGTCGCAATAAAAAATAAACAGAGTACTTTGTAGCTAAATGCTGGACATTTAATTCGGAGATTTAGATACCTAAGGTTGATTTGTGTAACAGAAGTTTAAAGGTTTAGATATTCAAATTTAAGAAGAATGATCGTAGATCTAGATAGTTATTTCCTTTGGGTGAACCCAATCAAACTTGAGTCAAAAAGGAATGGATACAAACTAAGTATTTAGAGTGAATTTCTACTTAATTTATCATAAATATTATTATTGTTGGTAAAACCCAGATTTGAAGGTAATTGGAAGAAAAAAGAACGATTTTTAAGTCCACTTGAAGTTAGGCTCATTTGATAGGTCGGATTTTCATGGGAAATATTTTTCATTTTCCAACTTTTTTAGTGTTTGATTGGCGAAATTTTTCCGAGAAAATATT
>CAIGRH010063879.1:0-12111 GCA_903798295.1 Fraxinus nigra
TGCCTCGTCATCAGTCATCAAATTACTGGTCCGAGAGTTCTTGCCTGTCTAATTCAGTTGCCAACTTGAATATCTTCTCGAGATACAAATGATCATTCTTTATAAAATTGTGCTAGCATCATTCAATTTAACAGATAAAAGATTCCACATATCACATCGAGAAATTACTCTAATAATTATTTATCAAGAATTAGAATTATATTCAAGTTGCACGTCCTTTCTTTTTCTTTGCATTACATGGGACTTTTACATACACAAATACGAGCCGACAAGGACCACAAATTAAATAGCCATAATAATGCGCCGACAAGGACCACAAATTAAATAGCCATAATAATGCAACCAAAAAGGACTAAATGAGAAAAAAAAATAAACATATTTATATCCAATATTCTTTGTTGACCCCAAAAAATGAATTCAACAAATGCCGGACTCACTCTTGCCACGTCAAGTACGGATCCGACCCGTTTGTACCGGGATGGAATCGATAGTTTGACTGGAATGGACGCGGGAGGCACTTTCCGGCAAGAGACAAGATGTTCGGACTGCAGCGGTTTGATTACAGCGATATTCGCACTATCAATGAATATCTAGTCGATTTTCCATATTAAATCTCTCTTTTATGACGGAATATGTGGAAGAATAGATATGATGTAAAATCATGACACGTTTGTATTGGAATTTCGATGTATTTGCGGTTATGTTTTTTTCAATTCGTATATCAAGAACTAGGTATGTAAAATCTCATAAGAAAATGTCACAAGGTGAATATATTTCGTGTTTTCTCCATTGATACCGATCCCCCCCTTTCCATACAAAGATGAACTATTTATACTACTCCGACCGGCGTAGTGGTCGTTGGATCCAATCCACGTGGCTGCATCTTCTAGGCCTAAACTTGACATCACTGTTAATTCGTTACAAGTAATATTTGATAAAGGGTCAGCCGTCCTACACAATGTAGCCTGACATACAAACAGAGTATCATTACATGTCTCATCAATTGCTTCTAAAGGATTTCCAGATCCATAGATAGGTAGCATCGGATTCTGCTGGGTCAGGGTCAGCCTTTGTTGAAGAGTTCTTGATGGTAAAGGACTTCGGATACCTTTGTTGAGCCTCCGCGCGGGGCATTAAGAGCTTCAATGCTTCGGACATAAGGAGCCTCTGCGTTTACTTGGGAGGACCCTACATAGCTTCTCACTATTTGGGGCTGAAGAGATATCGGATAGATCAGTACTTCGGCACTCAAAGGAGCTTCGAACAGCTGCATTGATCGTCGACTTTGGCCGTATCAGTCCTCCATGTTGTGTTTTCAGATGGCCCTTTGTCACCTTGACTACTAGGAATTTGTGGCTGCTTATGTTGATATATTGCTTACGTGACAGTCTGCGAAGAGTGCTGATTTGGAGCTTTTATTTTCGAGGGTTAACATTCTTTATACCAGAACACTCTTTGATTAAAATATTAACACAAAGTTAAGTTTATTCTCAATAAATTAAGCTCTGCTTATAAGTCACAATAACCCTTATCTTTTAGTCTTAAGATCGACTATGAAATTAAGTATAAATAAAAATAATATCATGACCTTGTCCGATCAAATTCTACTTGTCCAATCACATTCTATTATTTATTTGCTTATGACGTGTCCGTTGACGTTCCAGATATCAAGAACTTGATCTTATTTTATTTAACTTTATATAATTCCGGTAAATAATGTTGCTAAAGTAGCTTAGCTCAACAAAGAGACTGTGCATCAGCGTCGGCCATGATTATAGGTGGGGTAGAGGATCGCTTAAGGCCCCATGTTCATATTATAAGATTTCTTTGCTTCTGATGTGTTTGGTGATGTTTTAGATGTTAAGAATTTGATCTTATGTTATTTAATTTAATATGATTCATGGAAATAATGTCGCTAAAGTAGCCTAGCTCAAAAAAGAGATCGTGCATCAGTGCCGACCCTAACTATATTTTTTTTTATTACATATTACAACTATAAATAAAGAAAATACCCCCAAAAAAAGTTTTACATTTACACTTTTGTGAAATGGCAAAATTTTGTATAAAAACTAAATGTTAATATATATATATATATATATATATATATATATATATATTGATTTAAAACATAATAGTTGTTGAAAAGTCAAGGATGATATTGCCATCAATAACCGTTTAGGTATGTAGGTTGGTGTTCAAAGGTTCCAAGTTTTTTTGAACCACCTCTATTTAAACGTTGACCCCTTCTGATTATAAAGTGGGCATAGAGAATCTCAAAATACGTCCATCCCTTCATTATTAGGGTTACGTTATGTTGGAACCCTCCTTGGTGTACATAATTTTTTTTTTATAGAAGTTGCACAGACAACACATATATGGTGGGGTCCGCACAATATATATTTTTAAATACATGTGGGGCTCGGCCCCTGTGAAAATTCTTCTGGCAAGGAAGAATTATTCATATGGTTGTCGAATTGCAGACGTATTGGCACTATGGTACTATTGTGGTAGTTATTATACGGTGTGTTTGAACCACATTATTTTGAAAGAATGTATTTTGGAATAGTAGATTGTTGGAGAATGTGTGGTTGAAAATGAGTAGAAGAATGATAATGAAAATTTTAACGTGTACCAAATAGGGGTTAAACGAGCTTAAAATCGTAACTTTTTTTTTTTAATATCTTATTTCGGGCCCATCATTTTTTGTGAGCTTACTTTCGAAATCTCATATATTTATAATTATCTTAATTGCGTCGATACGTCCAATCGTACTTCGTTCTCCAACTATCAAATTGACATCTCTGAAACCAAAATTACTTCCAAGTATTCTGTCATGATCAACATCTTTTTTTTTTTTTTTTAATACATGCGTTCAGGCTCTTGGCATGGCTTCAACGAAACTAAAAATTGGATTGATTAGTTATTTAATTCTTAATAAATAAAAAATATATGTATTTGAACTTTGAAGTAACTCAATCATCAAAGCAGCCAACTGTTGATGCACGCACGCATAAACAGGAGCCTTTGCTGACCCCACCAATATCTTAAATGCATTTCACGTGCCGATTTTGACACAACACCCTCCCTTACCATGCATGTCTTCTTTATCCATCGCCTATATATTTTACATCATTTTTGACATTGTGTCGCGTGGTGACATATGATTGAATAATCGTCCTATACTTTTTGAACTCCCTCACAATATACAACACGATGTAACCCATGAAATGTATACTTAATATTATTCTGTCTTTATTGCCATAATTTGAGACTAACCATGTTTGGCCTTAGGAGAATTTAAGTCCCTGTTTGGCGAAGCTTATAATTCGATTTGCAGTAATTTTGATAAAAATCGATAAAATATGTGGTTGAAAAATTATGAATCCCATGACTAAAATTAATTATTGATTCTGACTTAAATTAAAATCTAAATTTTAATCCATCTAAAACTTTTTTCTTATTTTTTAATCACATTTTATAAAAAAATCACTATTCCAACACAATTATCACCCTGTTTGAGCCATATTATTCTCCCAAGAATCCATTTTAAATAGTCTTTTGATGGAAAATATGTTGTTAAAAATTTTTTTATTGAAAAATATGTGGTTGAAATAAGATAGAAAAATGTATTTCGAATAATGAGTATCAAACATGGTGTATCTTTAAAAAACAGGGCTCAAACAAGAGTCGATATTCGCTGTCCAACTTTTATCGTTCAATTTGCCGTCCACCCAATTAATTATTAACACGTTTTTTTTTTTTTTTAAAATTAACACGCGGTTAAGAATTCATGTGTCCAATTTTGGCAACAAAAATGCATGTGTTGACTTTCAAACTTGTACCAATTATTATATTTTATTGCTTAAAAGCCAAAATTCGAAAATAATCTTAAATGATAACAAAAATTCGAAAGCGGCAGGAAGCCAGGAGAGGGACTCGTCACTGGTGCATCGTGAAACTATATTAACCGACTCCACCTATTATTCTTCCTCTCTAATTCAAACGCTAAATCTCTCTCTGTAAATTTTGAAAATCTTCATGGAGACTACGACTCAGTGCTCCGTTCTCATCGTGGGAGCTGGAATCTCAGGTATACACGAATAAATATGTGATAAGGAGATGTATAATTTCGCGTATATTGTGTGTATGTTGAATTGCGTTTGCCGAAATCTGTAGGAATATCGGCGGCCAAATTGCTTGCCGAGAATGGGGTGGAGGACGTGGTGATATTAGAGGCGGCGGATAGGATTGGAGGGAGAATAAGGAAGGAGGAGTTCGTCGGTGTGACTGTGGAGCTTGGCGCAGGTTGGATCGCCGGCGTCGGCGGAAAACAGTCCAATCCAGTCTGGGAGCTCGCTCGACAATCGAACCTCCGTACATGCTTCTCTGATTACAGCAATGCTCGTTACAACATTTACGATGACAGGTTATATTTTCCTTCATATGTGATTCATTAATCTCTCTCACACGCATTTTCACGCTCAGTTCAACAAAGGGTCCATTTGTCATGGCTTTTGCTTTTGATTCCTATAGAAAGAGATTTTGGAGTAAGCTAGTTTGAAAATTAATCTCTCTCACACATTAGCGTTTGCACATTCAGTTAATGCATGATTGAGAGAAATTTTTGGTCATCATTTTTCTAATTTGCATTTAAATTTGATTAACATTGACAGGTTGGCTGTGAGTTGTAATTTACAAAGTAATTTACTTTTAATTAGCTAATAATAAACAAAAATCTGTGAACTTCCTTTTGAATCAATAATTAGTTGGAAAAGTCTTGAGTCTGACAGATTACACATTCATTGTATGTTACGTTTTGTTAGGTTGAATATTTTTAAGATCTTAATCAATCTGACAAGGCAATGCTCTGTGTTGACAGTGATACTCAATTAGTTAAGCCAGGATTTTCTTTATTAAATAATGGACTAATTTATTAAATTATTGAAATCAATTTTGTGAGTGATTCCTCCTTTTTGCAGTGGGAAAATATTTCCCAGTGGAATAGCAGCGGATTCATACAAGAAAGCGGTGGAATCGGCCATTACGAAGCTGAGGAATGAAGAATCTAATCGTGATGCTGATGTTTCAGTCTTTGCTGAGACACCAACGTATTATCACTTTCTTCATCCCCCCGACCCCACCCGGCTATGATTTCTTTCTTGTTTTGTTTCTACACGTTGTCATATATTGTCCCATTTTCCATTTCCCTGCGACATAGTTAGCACATAATATATCATTGATGATTCGTATCAAAATTTTTATTCATCCTAATAGAATTTTCTGATTTCTGCAGAGTTCCGAAGACACCAATTGAACTGGCAATAGACTTCATTCTGCACGACTTTGAAATGGCAGGTCAATTAAATTTATGATTTTACCATGCCTTAAATCTCACAGTAATTTTATTTTATATATATATGTATATATATTTTTAAATATGTTTAATTTCATGTGAATCTGAAAATTGGGTTTGGTTTACATTTTACAGAAGTTGAACCAATATCAACATATGTAGATTTTGGGGAGAGAGAATTCTTGGTAGCTGATGAGAGAGGATACGAGTGCTTGCTGTATAAAATGGCAGAAAACTTTCTCTTTACCTCAGAGGGTAAAATCTTGGACAGTCGCCTAAAACTCAACAAGGTATTTATATGCATAAAGCAAATATTACAGATTTCCAATAATAAGATAAAATGGAAGCAAAATAGGGTATAAAAAGAGAGCAGAAACAGTTGGTTTGTATTCATGCATTCTTTCTTCTTTGTTTTTGTCGTATATCGATGTTTGGATTGATGTAAATCACATGTGGAGTCCAGAGATAGGGATGTTTCAATGTGTGGTGTCCAAAGACATGACTACCATATTTGGCCGGCGCCACCATGTCATGTCATTCCGTGTCTTTCTAGTTTTTGTCACATTCTTTTAAAAATAGACTCCTAAAATAAGAGGCAGGACAGGATTGGTCATGTTTAATGGGCCAAAACTCAACTGTCCCCCTGCCACTGGGTACAAGTAGTAATATCTCTACTTAACTACTTTTGGAGAAGGCTGGTTAGCTTTTTATTTTTGTTCAGGGATCGTAAATTGTTCACTATGTGATAATGTATTGTGCAATCTTCATGACCCAAAGAAATTGTCATACAAGTAAATATACCAATTGATTTGCAAGTATGTACAAAAGACAAATGAGACAAAAAAAAAAAAAAAAGTTTGCACAGATTTTCTCGGTTTGACTTGTTAAAATCTCTCCAAGTCCTAGTTGCTTAGGACTTTGTATTTTCTGAATTTAGTTAGGTACATACAGTACATCTGGGAATAAATGCACATTGATTATTTGTTTTATCGTTCATAAATTTGGGCAGGTTGTTCGGGAATTACAGCACTCAAGGAATGGAGTTTCAGTGAAAACCGAGGATGGCTGCATTTACGAAGCCAATTACATTATTTTGTCTGTTAGCATCGGTGTTCTCCAAAGCGACCTCATCTCCTTTATACCGCCCTTGCCTGTAAGTTTTTTTTTCCCTCAGTACCCAACAATAACATCTTGTATTTAAACTATATATTCGCATAGTATGATGTTAAATAGTAATATTAAAGAAGAGAAAATGTTCAAAATCTTGTCTGTTACATTGTCGAGCACAATCTAACGTTGCGTTCCTAATATGCAGTTGATACTCACCGCTATCCTATACTTTTGAAGAAAAAATTATGTCGGGCAAAAACACCATTATGCCTTTGATGGTGGGGTTACCTTTGGTGGAGGGATTGGACTCTATCATGGGGTGTTTGCCTCCGGGTCGAAGTGATCAGTATAGGACATTTTTTCTATATGAAAATAAGTTAAATAGTTTGATTGAGATAGGCCTTAAAGACTTCCTATAAGCCTTCAGGAGTTCATGTAATATCATTGGTAAGATTCAAATGAAGTGCGGAGCATTTCATGAATCTGTAGTGTTATGCCTCACTCGGTAGATAAATGAGCTGTCAAGACTTGACAACATCTGTAACGTGAAGGAATATATGTCCATTTGTTTTTCTAGTGAGGCGTGGGTGCAGTCATAGCTGGTTCTCTTGTGCGTTACTGGTGCTAGATATAGAAGTTACCAAAACGCGTCTGAAAATTGGCCAACGGAGAGTATAACTTGTGAAATAGAAACACGTATTTTAGAAGTTTCTTGTAGCAGTGAGTATAGCTCGTGAGCTGGAACTGTTTGACAGCCCTTATAATTTATATAAAAAGGATAATGTACTCGGGCAGTTTTTTCTGTTTATGACTCAGCTTGTTTGTTTTATATTGAGAATCTTTATGACAAATTCATGCATTCCGGATTGTTTATTTGTGGTCCCTTTGATCTAAGATAGATGATTTCAGTTTCTTCAGTCATGTTCATATGAATTTTTAAATACTGATGCAATAAAGAAATAATTAAACAGAAATGGAAAACAGAGGCCATCGCCAACTGTGACATTATGGTGTATACAAAGGTCTTCCTGAAGTTTCCGCATAAGTTCTGGCCCTGTGGGCCAGAAAAAGAATTTTTCATCTATGCCAACGAGCGGCGAGGGTACTACACATTCTGGCAGGTGTGTATAATGAATTTTGTTCATCATTGTGTTAAAGCCATTTATTCTTTCTTATCTTGCTAACATGAACACCTATTTGTGAATTGATGGAAACGAGTCATTTACATAGCATCTTTTTTTCACGAAGACGAGATTCATTGTTCCTTAATTTCGCTTTGTGATGATTTTTAATTGCATTTGAAAAAGAAATGTCCCTTCTGATATTAGACAATGGATCTTCTTGTTATAATGTAGCTCGATTACTTCTTTGAACTGTTGCTGAGTCATAAATAAGATTTTGAGTGTTCAAATTTGACACGAACTTAAATAATGCAGTCCCCTTCCAGAAAACTCCAAAATTATAGTACTCTATTATTGGTGTATATGAAACTTATAGTGAAACAGTATAATGTCAAGCCGGTTCTATTCTAATTTCCCAATGAAACAAAAGTTCTTTTCTGGAAAACCTTTGCTTTTATGCTTAACTGATGAGACATTGTTGATTGATACTTTTTACTGTAATAATATCAACTCTGTTTCACTCACAGTTTCGATAATATGAATTAAATTGATTTTATGGTCATTGTGTAATAACATCAGCAAATATCAAACCCTTTGTTCTGAATCCAAAATCATTTGCCTTGGGTAGTTGGCATGTAGAGTTATGGTGGGACGTAAAAGAAATCATCCTTAATCTGTACTAAACTAAAAGTGAAAGGAGACTATCTTACAGAAGCAGAAGCTACAGAACACCAACAGAAAACACACAAACGGTGGGGCCCACGTATTTTTTTTAAATGCAAGGTGGGGTCCCCTGCATTGTGAGTATTCTGGTGGCTCTCTAGCAAAACCATTTCTGTACAAATGGTTTAATTGTTTTACTAATTACAGAGCAATTATTTCTTTCCCTATATGAGGTAGCTAGAAGGGGTTTTAAGCTTATTTAACAAATACACTTATTTTTTCTTTATTGATGTATTTTCTATGTTCTGTCACCCTCAGCAATATATAGTTTGCCAGTAGCAGCTAATGTCTAGTTGTTCTTTGCACTGTAGTGAGAGAATGACATAGCATGATAGTCGCATGAATAAGATTATCAATTCTTTAGCTAACTAAAACCAATATGTTTATACTTAAAATGGCTTGTTTTGCATCCTTCATGGGATTCTATTCTACTGTCATTACCAACAATTAAGTTAATAATCATGCATTTTAACCATATAATACTGTATAGGACTTATAATTTAGTATTATCGAGAACATGTTTGTGTATAGCTTGTCAAGTCAATCACAACTAAATTAAGAACAAAAATGACTTTATCTGTTGCTATGTTATCAGCACATGGAGAATGCTTATCCAGGGTCTAATATCCTTGTCGTGACATTGACAAATGGAGAATCAAAACGTGTTGAAGCTCAATCAGATCAACAAACCATGAAAGAAGCAATGGAAGTACTAAGGAAGATGTTTGGACCTGACATTCCAGATGCCATTGCCATACTCGTGCCACGGTGGTGGAACAATCGCTTCCAACGTGGTAGCTACAGCAATTATCCTATCCACATTAATCATCAACTCATAGATGATATTAAGGTTTGAATTTACTTCCATTCTTTGAAAAGTTGTAAAAGTGATGATGCACTTATACAATGACTTATGGACCTTATAATTAGAATAAGTATTTATTTTAAGTAGCTGGAATCCACCTGCTTTTATTACAACTTAAGGTAAAAAGATAGAAGCGACTTGGGAAAATTAGCAGAATATTATCGAGCACTGACAAGATGTTCAGAATGCAATTCAGAGGTGGAGCCTTCATATTTATGCAATGTCTTACCTGGTTTTTCTTACGATTTTTTTGTTCAGGCACCACTTGGACGGATCTATTTCACCGGCGAACATACAAACGAAAAATTTAATGGCTACGTGCATGGAGCTTACCTTTCCGGTATGCAATATAATGGAAATCTTCCAATGTGGAGATAGCATTCTTTAAGAACTATAATTTGTATCAAAACAGAAATTCCAATATCTTACTTGTCATCAAAATTGAACAGGTATCGAAACCTGTGAAGCTTTATTAGAAGCAATTAGAACAGAGAAGGAAAGAAATGGCGAAAATAAAGCTTTTCCAGTAGATCCTTTGCTGGCATTCACGAGATCCTTAGCGTTGGCACAACCTGATGTAGTATCAAATTTCCATAAATTCAACATACCTAGACAGCTCTTCCTCCACAGTAGTAGTAAACCGAGACTTCCAGAAGCTATCTTATGACTAAATGGACTTCCAGAAATATCATCTTCCTCCAGATATAACATTCTGATTGATGACATAAATGGCTCGCCAGATATGGTTAGAAATGACTGTTGTAAATGCACACCGAAACAGCTGATGAGAGATGAGCAGTCAGATATGGATAGCAATGATGGCTGTCAATGTACATTGGAACAGCTAGAGAATTGACGCGCAACAGATGAACGAAATTGTTCTCCTTGAATTGCTGTAGAATAACTGCAGACTCCTGTGTCCTCGGTGAATACCAAGTAACAACTGTGTTCTTAGACAATTAATAGCAGTATATCCTATTCTTTTCGCGTTGATTTGCACTTTCTTTTGTTTTCTCTTGTTGAGCAAAACACATTTTACTCATTTGATACGTATTATTCTTCTTTTCTGATAGACAATCTCTGGCAGTATTCTTGAGCTATGGGCCTGTTCTTGGTACTCTACTTTGTTGACAAAAAAAAAAAAAGTACATTATTAGTACTCACCTTTATCTTTGTTTATTTCGATATGTCAAGTTAGAACTTAGGATTGTCATATACAGAATAGAAATTTTATTTTATTATTTTTGTTTTTTTTTTAAATGCTAGCATGGACTAGATTTCATTAATATCAGCCAAAACAGCCTTGGAAATGAAGCTTGGGGGGCTCCCCAAACCATTTTGAATCAGAAAAGTGCAAGACACAATGTTTAGCTAGAACACGAGCAACGTCATTTGCTTCATGCGGAATATAAGGGCAAATTATTAACCCTTGTTTGGTGGGGGATTAAATTCATATTTTTATTAGATTTCGATGAAAGTTACGAAATGTGTGGTTAAAAAGTTTGTGGATCCCACGAGATACGTGATTGAAATTATAAACGGAGCATTGACAGCCACTACCGCGATGATGCAATGAGACATAAGCTGAGAGGTTGAAAGAATGTCTGTTGACAAAAATTAACCCCTCCTGAATTGAGAAGCACCCTCAAAATAATGTGAAATATGTGCCTAGAAAAATTTAGAGAAGGTAGTGAGAACTTGACAATATGGGTTCTTATTGTTGACCCAAAAAAATGAATTCAACAGACGTCGAGCCCATTCTTGCCACGTCAAGTACGGATCCGACGCGTTTCTACCATATCAAGAACGATAGCCAAATTTGAAAGGACGTGGGAGGCATTTTCCGGCAAGAGACGGTGACGTTCGGACTCCAGCTATTTTGTTTCGATGACAATCGCACTATCAACGACTATCGGACGGACTTTTCAAAATAAATCTCTCTTTCATCTTATGAAATATATGGAAGGATATATATAGAAAGATGGTTGTTATGTTGGAATCTTAGCGTATTGGCTACTTGTGTATACAAAGTGATTTGAGAATAGAACATGTAATTCTTCTTTAATTTGTTTCCTTCATGCGAATGAAGATACTGTCGATATTTGATTCTAAGATTATATAGATGCCAACCTTTTTCATACAAATTGGGGCTATTTATACTACTCTAGCCGACGTAGTGGTCATTGGATCAAAACCACATGGCAACATCTTCAATAATGAAGCTTCATATCACCGTCTTTTCCATGCAATTAATGTTTGGTAAAAGGTCTACCGTTCTATTTGTAGGCTGACACACTTTATTACAAATATCACATCAATCACTTCTGAAAGATTTTCAAATCTATTATAAGAGACAGCGTCGACTTCATGACATCGGATGGTTTAGAGCTTCGAAGGGCTCCACAGAGCCTGGAACGAGTTAGAGAGCCTAGGATGAGGTGGTTCTAGAAGTGGTGAGCTTTAGCTCCTTTATTTGTTTCTTTAGGCAGCAGTTCAGCCAAAGTCGTAGCACCTCGTCCTTGAGGCAGTGCCTCAGCATGAACTTTGGTCTCGCAATACAAGGACCTTGACTGTTTGACTTCTTCATATTTTGACCTCTCGGGTCTTTATTTGACTTTCTTTGTTGACTTTCCACGTAGCATGTGGTCCACCACGTGACACTTTTTCCTGGGGCTTCGAAAATGCGGCGTAACACTGCTCATTCCGCCTAATCCATGAGTAGCTCCATCCGGCAAAACAATGGCATCAACATGGGCGGACCTGGGGGGTCATGTGCCCCTACCAAAGATTTTGAAGATTTTTTTTTAATCCCTACTTATATAAAAGACTCAATCCGCTAGCTACGGTTCATTATTGAAGTATTTTCATTTTCCCATTTTACCCTTGAAATATCTCTAAAGCTATGATTCATAGTTGTCTCTCCAAAAGAAAACCCTCGA
>CAIGRH010063891.1:0-16316 GCA_903798295.1 Fraxinus nigra
TTAGTGCACATCCAAATTTTTTATACATTTTCAAATTTAGTGACATTTATGAAAATCTCCCTTTTATCAATATACAAAATGACACATCATTTATAATTTTATTGGTGACAAAAAGCGTAAGTTTCCTATCTCAATTATTCTCGAAACCGAAGAAAAAGAGAGTCCTAGCTCCACCGTTAAGCTATAAAGAATCTAGAATTCTACTATTCCTGATTAGTTTTTAATTTGTAATCTTTCCTTTTTTCGATCGTTAATTCAGATCGATAGGACTAAATTCATTGAACTGCTGCAAAATTCGGGAAAAAAGTTTATTTTAAGAAAAAATGGTGTCGACAACTAGGGAAATGGCGGTTTACTGCTTTGACTGGCTGGTTGTTCACAGCTCACTACAACGGCGAACAAGCTCCTCATCCTGCCTTCGATGAGGGTCAACAATATGATATTTATTTATCACATTGGATTATTTTTAGGCCCAATCCAAGCAAAAGGTCCAAAACAAAAGGAGACGGAAGAGGAACAGGCGAACAACGGCCAAATACTCACCTCTCCGGTTCTCCCGCGCCAGTCTCCTTCTTCTCCAACGACATGGTACTGTTCCAGTGGAGCCCAACAAGTGCGGCCGTACCCCCTCGTCGGGTGCTGGGTCTATCGCTACTCTTTGTTGTCCACTTTCAACATTGACAATCATTATTCAAATAAAATAGAGTTTTAAATAGTGAATGTTTTTTTTAAATGTGATTAAGAAGTAGAAATTTTTTAATTTACGTACAAAATATTTTATTGTATGATTTGTAGTTGAAAATGAGTACATTAAGAAATTAAAAATTTTGAAATAATGATTATCAAACAAGAACTCATGTGATTCATGGTACGAGGATAAGCTCGGCCAATGATCCATTGATCGTTGAAGAAGGGCCTATGAATAGGTCGCGAGCGAAGCAATGAGACTACTTCCTCAAATCACATTGGACGAAACATTGATCATGACAAACAAATGGACAAGTTTCATGTTGGACATGAGAGGTGAAATGAAGTGGAGAAACTTGATTCAAGTAATGGATGGAGAAGGTGGAAATAAAAACTATGCGACTACAAAGTTGTTCAAGGCATGCGGTCACATGCCCCTTTACCAAAAATCTAGGGGAGAGTTTAGTTGGTCTATGGAATCACATTGATTTACACTATGCGGCCGCATAGTACTTAATTCTGTTTTTAAGTAGGTTTATGAGTACCATATAAATAAGATTTATTCCATTCATTGTAAAATCACACAATTTGAGAAATAGTATTACAAAGTATTATTGATTTTTTCTTGTTCTTCATCCAATTAACTGTGAACTTATCAAAATTATTTCTAGCATCGTTCAAACAAATTGAGTGAGATTTTTGAGTCTCGTAATCGCGGGGTCAACATATTTTCAGCGACTGTGTTGGTTCCTTGGTTCAATTTTTTTATCAAGTTTAAATATTGATTCTTGACTTTTTTTGGCATTGAATCAATTTTGGGTGCGTTTCATAGCTACTATTATTACGTGAGTTTGCATCACTCGGTATCAAAGGCTCCAAAAATCAAGGTTATATCATTTTTTTCCTTTTGTTTGAGAATTTGTTTTTCATTCTCCGTGTTCTTCGCGTTCTTCGATTTTTCGTTTCCAATCCTAAAATTCCAAAACTTGTGTGTGATAATTTAGCATCCAAATTAGTTTTTGTTTCTTTTGCTGGTATTTAGTTGAATTTTCTAGCAGAAAAATATTCGAAAAACTACCAACAACATACAATTTCATTTTTTGAGTAAAAAAATCTCAAATTCAAAGTTAAAATTCTTACCTTCTCGAATCATTCTAGATCACTTTCCTTACTCAATTCTTTGTTTGGACTTCACAAGGGTTAAATTTTAATTGAGATTGAATTAGTTACTTGAAACACTTGCAAGAAAGCATTGTGTGAAAAAAAATGTAGAGTGGTGAGAATAATAGAGGGAAAAAGCCAACTTGAGTGATACACGGGCGTATACATGTGAGACAAATATTAAATTAGATTTAGGATGTTTGACACGAACAATTCTACTTCAAGCGGGAAGAATAGTCAAGTAATCAAGACGGAGGATGTGATACGACGATTTGAAAGGTTGTTTGGTGATATGAGAAATATAAAATGGACAGGCAAGAAGCGTGGATGGAGAGGTAAGACACATTGCTTGCTAATTTGTATAGGAAACAACTTAGAGAAGTTCCTAACACAAGGATGCCAAGTAGGCGAGATCATAGAGAGATTTTTGTTGGTGAATGTGAAGCAAATAGTGACATTAATGAGGATGCATTTGTGGATGTCGAATTTGGAAGAATGAGGGATGGATGAGTCAGGCATGAAAGGCGGGGTAGAGATCCTGTTGGAGATGATGTTGATAGAAGTATGAGAAATATCAAAATGAAAATTCCTTCATTTAAAGGAAGGAATGATCTAAAGGCATTACTTGGAGTGGAATAAGAAAGTAGAGTTGATATTTGATTGCCACAACTACTTTGAGAAAAAAGAAGGTAAATATTGCAATACTTGAATTTACCGATTATGCTATCATTTGATAGGATTATTTAGTAACATCTATGAGAAGAAACATTGAGAGGCCTATTAATACATGAGAAGAATTAAAAGCAATCATGCGGAAGAGGTTTGTGCCTATCATTATTATAGAGAATTTCATTAAAAATTGCGAAGCCTCTACCAATGTTCTATAAGTGTGGAGAATTATCACAAAGAGATTGACATTGCTATGATTAGAGCTAATGTTGAGGAGGATGGGGAGGCCACCATAACCTGATTTCTGAATAATTTGAATAGGGAAATAGCTAATGTGATAGAGTTACAACATTATATGGAGTTGGAAGACGTGCTACATGTAGGCTATGAAGATGGAAAAACAATTGAAGAAGAAGATGGCAACTAGATATTCATCGGGTTCTAATTCTTTTTGGAAACCGAAGTGGGATGATTATAGAGGTCATGTGACTGTTTCGAATAGTAAGACCGAACCACCAAGGAGAAAAGAGGAATTTGTTAGTAGAATTATACCCAAAACGGATTCTCAACCTTCTAAGACTCGGGATATCAAATGCTTTAGGTGTTTGGGATTGGGCCACATTACTTCTCAATTTCCAAACAAAGGGCAATGATTTTGCGTGACAATGGAGAAGTGGTGAGTGATAGTGATTGTGATGATATGCCTACGTTAGAGTAATGATGGAGATGGAATAGAGTGCTCACTATGAGGTGAGTTACTCGTGGTGACGCGTGCTCTCAATACAAATTGGATGATGTGAAACAGCAATGGAAGAACATTTTTCATACTAGATGTCATGTCAAAAATAAGGTATGTAGTTTGATTATTGATGGGGATAGTTGTACTAATATTGTTAGTAACACAATTTTTAAAACATCATAAGCCTTATAAATTGTAGTGATTAGATGAATGTGAAGAGGTTAGGGTATGTAAGCAAGTTTTGGTGAATTTCTCAAATGGGAGGTATAGTGATGAAGTGATGTTTGATGTGGTTCTTATGCATGCTGGGTACATTTTGTTGGGAAGACCATGGTAGTATGATAGGAAGGTAAAACATGATGGATTCAAGAATATGTACAACTTTGTACAAAATAGGAGAGCTGTTACTCTTGTACCATTAACACCACAATAAGTCTATGAGGACCAATTGAGATTGAAAGGTAAGAAAGAAAAGAAAAACAAATAAAGGGGAAAGGAGATTAGGAGAGAAAATAGTGAGGTGGCTAATTGAGAGAAAAAAAGAGCAGAGCCACACGAGAGAAAAGAAAGAGAATCTATTAAGAGGAGAAAAAAAAAATCAAAGTGAGTTTCTATGCAAAAAATGTGAGATGGAAGTGGCTTTAGTGAGAACTAACAAACCCGTCCTCAGTTTGGATATTTCTTTATTGCAGGAACTCAAAAACTCGTTCCATGAAGATTTATTTAGTGGGATACCACCTATTGATAATCTAATTGATTCAATGCAAATGGAGAATTTGATGAGTATTGAAGGAAAAGCATTGAACTATGGCATGGTAAAGAATCAATATCCCAAACATATGTTAGATGATGTCAGCACATAGTAATATCTTTTTACATGGGGCATGTACTTATACACATATTAATGCATCTAATTTCTATAAGAGTAATAAGTCATTTATCATATGCATTCATAGGCAATCAATTACTAGTTAATAATATTCTAGTATGTTGCAAGAAATTAATTGAGCATGATAGACATGTGAGGTTCACTATCGGTGATTTGAGGCATGAGAATATGTATTTCAGTCTTGAAGTCCTTAACTATTTTGGTTCGAATTTATGAAATATGTTGGGAACCAATTTGGTGTGTGTTTATCTTCCATTATTGTAGAAGAAATGGAGTAATGAATATTATTTTTTGGAGAACGTGTGGTTGAAATTTAAAATAACTTTATTGATTTGTGTGTAGAATATTTAATTGGGTGAATGTGTGGTGGAGAATCTTACTGTAGCAAACAATATTTAAGAATAATGAGAAACAAATGGGGCCTTAGTATCCTCNCTATCGGTGATTTGAGGCATGAGAATATGTATTTCAGTCTTGAAGTCCTTAACTATTTTGGTTCGAATCTATGAAATATGTTGGGAACCAATTTGGTGTGTGTTTATCTTCCATTATTGTAGAAGAAATGGAGTAATGAATATTATTTTTTGGAGAACGTGTGGTTGAAATTTAAAATAACTTTATTGGTTTGTGTGTAGAATATTTAATTGGGTGAATGTGTGGTGGAGAATCTTACTGTAGCAAACAATATTTAAGAATAATGAGAAACAAATGGGGCCTTAGTATCCTCTACTACTTGTACTACACAGTTTGATATGGTTTATGGTTTAAATCTATTAACTTTTTTTGATTTAATTCCTTTAAATATTATTGTAAGTGGTAGCTTAGACATAAAGCAAGGAATTGAATTATATGCATCTCAAGATAGCAAAATGAATATGCGTAAAGTATTCAAACCAGATGCTTTGGGTGTTTAAGCGAAAATGACTTGTTCGAATGCAAAAAAGGTCGAGATCACATCCTAGAGGAGATGGACCATTCCACGTCATTTCAAGGATTGAACCCAATGGCTACAATTTGGATCTTCAAGGTAAGTTTATGATAATTTGCATTTTTGTTGTTTCCTATCTCTCTCTTTGATGCAAGTACATATTCGAGGTCGAATCCTTTTAAAAAGTGAGGAGATGATGTGATACATGATATGAGGGTAAGTTCAGGCAAGAATCCATTATCGTCAAGGAAGGACCTATGACTATGTCGTGAGCAAAGCAGGTCAAAGAAGCAATGAGACTATTTGCTCAAGACATGATGGACGAAACATTGATCATGGCAAACAAAGGGACAAGTTTAATGTTGGGCATGGGAGATGAAATATAAGTGGAGAACCTTGATTCACGCAATGGACGGAGAAGGTAGAAAGAACAACTATGTGACCGCATAGTTTTTCAGGGCATATGGTCGCATGCCCTTTTACCTAAACCCTAGAGGAAGAGTTTAGTTGGTATACGCGACCGCATAGATTTACACCGTATAGTACATTCCTGGTCACGAATTTTGAAATTTCACGCAATCTTATATTTTAGTTAAAACTCTTGTATGATACATTTTTATTTCTTTTAAGACTTAATTCTGTTTTAAGTAGGTTTATGAATTCCATATAAATAGGATTCATTCCATTCATTGGAAAATGACACAATTTGAAAGATATTATTGTAAGACGTTATTATTTTCTTCTTGTTCTTCATCTAATTAATTCTAAACTTATCAAAATTATTTCTTATGACATTCAAATAAATCGAGGGAGATTTTTGAGTATTGTAATCGCGGGGTCAACATATTGTCGATTGTGTTGGTTTCTTGGTTCAATATTTTTGGATCAAATTTAAACATTGATTCTTGGCTTTTTTGGGATTGAATCAATCTTGTGTGGGTTTCGTAGCTACTATTGTTACATGGGTTCGCATAAAAAACTTAGCGTCTGTTTAAGTCCCATTTTTTTCAAAACTCATTTTCGATCACACATTCTCTCATAAAATAATTATACAGGTATTTCAAAAAAATCTTACTTTTTAGTGTGAGAGAGGATGGGTGCGTGGACGTGCGTGCGGGATGAGCGATTACCAATTCATGTCGCATTGTTCCGACGTCGTGAGCACCATGCCAACAATGCTTCTGACGGTGGTATTTGGTAAAATTAATATATAGAATTGTCACGTGACTTTTGGATACTCAAAACTTAAACTTGATTTTTGACTTGTACTCTTTAAAAACTCGTGACACTGTAATTTCCACTATTTTAATTGTAAGTTCTACCTGAAATGATTGTCAAAAGATTATGCTAGATATATTGATGCCACATTTTAATTGAATGAAATGTCCATACCCTTTACTTATTGTCATGATTATGTTCTCCACTTTTTTGGTTGCATTTTTATCACTTAAAATTCCATTGCTTAGTTCAATATTTCTAGGATGTTATTTTAGTTCGAAAATTCTGTTGAAGAGGAATAGAGAGATTTGCCCTTCATATTTTCAAAATAAACAAATACAAAATCATGACTATATGTTTGTTTCTTATTTTAAAGTACAGTAATAAAACTTTTGAACAAAAAAATATCGTTAGAGATAGTAAGTGATTAATAGAAAGTTAATGCGAGAGAAATAATGGTGGACATAAGTATAACAACAAATAAAGATTAAGGAGCTTTCATAGTTAATAAGATTAAAATGTGAGGTGATCCAAAAACTTAAATTATTTAACAAAACATACTATATTATACTAAAAACAACATAATTTGGGGTGGCATGATATTTCATATTAGAGTAGGACAATTCCTTCAAAACTCTGTTATTGAAATGTAATGATCTATTGGCAAGGCTGTAATGTGTAACAATATTGAACGTAGAGTTGCAGGAATATGTAATACTTCTATCATAAATGATATTGACTATGTGCTTATTCGACAGGAATTAGATATATTCCTGATATGACCAGGAATTTGATTTCGGTGGGTGAATTAGAAGTGATGGGATTAACCTATAAAATTGAGATAAAATACTGAAAATGATTAAAGGTGCACTTTTGACTTGTAAAGGTGTGAAGCGACATGTAATATATGTGACTAATGTCGAAGTGATTAGAGGTTAATTTTTTTCACTCTTTCTACCAACATAGAAGACATACACGAACAAATAAGACTTGAACATGAGCGTAATAAGGGACTTAAAAGCCGAGTGAGCTGAGTGATAAATGTATTTTTGGATAGGATTGTATATCAAATTCACTTTTGTGATCATTGTGTACTTGATAAGTATCATAGATTTTTTCTTCGGGTTCATAAAATTGTCAGAATTCTTGATTATGTGCATTCGAATTTGTGGGTTCTACCACTAGTCCTATTTTAGGTGAGAAGAGATATTTTACATCTATTATTGATGATTCTACAAGAAGTATGAGTTTAGCATTTAGAAGACAAGTCTAGCACTTTCGAAAGCTTTAATAATTAGAAAAGGCAAGTAGAGAATCAAAATGGTAAAAAGATAAAGTTCTTGATGATCGATAATAGCTTAGAATTTTGTAATGCTGAATTTGATAATGTGTGTAAAGGAAGTGGGATAACAAGGAACAGAAAAGTTCCTTACATTCCCTAACAAAATGGGATTGTTAAAACGACGAATAGAACTTTGCTTGATAAAGTTGGGTGCGTGAAGTTCTGAACGCCCTAAATTATTTTGGAGGTGAAGCTGATGTGACTATTTCTTATGTGATAAATTAACTCTTACTACTTTAAATGGTGATACTCCACATTAAAATAGTATGGAAAATGTGTTGATTATTATATACGTCAAACTTTTAGCTATGATGCATCTTCTCATCAGAGTGATCGAAAATTTGAACCTAGAGCTAGAAAATGTGTTCTTCTAGGTTAGCCCGAGGGATTGAAAGGCTATAGATTATGTTATAGAGGCCAAAAGAGAGAAAACTCATTGTGTGTAGCAATACCACATAATAAGGCAAAGATTCCCTATATAGGGTCTCAAGTTGAGCAAATAGTTGAAAACCAACAAGAGAGTGTTAGTGATGAATTGCAAATGGAGTTAGATAGAGTGTGTTTCAACATCCTGAGCACCTCTAGTAAGGTGGAGACTTAAATTCAGCAACCTTTAGTAAAAAAAAGAGGTGGAACAATAGTTGAAGAATGTCCTTTACATGTTTATTCTTTAGTGAACTATCAATTGACTAGAGATAGAAACAGGAGACGAAAAAGAGAACCACAAAGATTTGGATATGAATATAGTTTTGTCTTTGCTAATGCTAGTTATGAGGAACTAGCCGATAAAGAACAAAATAATATGAGTAGGCTATGAAGAGTTAACAATCAATAGAGTGGGTGAACTCAATGAAAGAAGAGATGAATTCTATGAATCAAACTTGGAAATTAATTCCTAGAACTAAAAGAAAGTCAACGGATGACTATATGTTTTAAGGATAAAGAAGGTACCACTAGTATTGAGCCTTTAGGATTTGAAACTAGATTAGTCGTTATGGGGTACACACAAAATGAAGGAGTTGATCATAATAAAAATTTTCACCGGTTTTTTTAAGTATAATATTATTAGGGTCATGCTTACATTAGTTGGATATTTTGACTGGGAACTTGAACAATTTGATACAAAAATTGCATTTCACATGGTGAACTCGAAAAAAGATTTATATAAATCAACCACTAGGTTTTAGAAATAAAAAAAAATATGAACATTTAAATTTACTTAAAGAACCTTGTATGGTTTAAAACAATCACCTAGACATTGATATAAAAGATTAATTTGATTCGCATGTCCTTGCTACTAGCTTAAAAGAAGTAAGTTTGACCATTACTTGTAATATCAACATAGTGAAGATAAAAGTGATCGTGTGTTCTTCTTATTATATGTTTATGTTATGCTCTTTATTGGTTCGTCGATGATGATAATAAATGAGATAAAAATCATATTGTTCTAAAGAATAATCAGTTGCTAATGACGAAGAACTATAATACTTGAATAGGATTCCTTATTCGAATTCTACATGATCTATATGTATTTGATGGTGTGTACAAGGCCAAATCTGGACTTTGTTGATCTGACCATTCAGAAGCGTCAAAATTGATACTTAGATATTTGAGGGATCACATGATACAAGTCTTGTGTTTTTGTAGATGCAGATTATGTAGGGGATAGAAGCCATTAAATAGATATTATGCAGGGTATGGAAATCACATTTATAGCACATAGTTGCACTATTCCCAATTGAATGTGAGTATATTGCCAACATAGAAGCCATTAAAGAGTCTTTGTGGCTTAAACGTCTTTTGAATGAATTGTGTTTTAGATGGTGATGCGATTGTATATCTGATAGTCAGTCGGCTATACATTTTTGTAAATAATCCTTTTTTTCATGAGCACATTAAATATATAGGCTTTAAGATGCATTTTATTAGAGATATTGTGTCACATGGTGAAGTAAAGCTTGAAAATGTGCTTTTTTACATAATCCCTTAGATGTGGGTACTGTTCGCTAAAATTATGCAAACCGCAAGTGTACGAATGCATTCAAGTAATAAAGTGGATGTTGAGTCCGAGTCTATCCCTCAAAGAGTGTTTCTTCCAATTATATGATAATTGATTCAAATTAACAATAAAAACATTTACAATTAGATGTTTATGTTGAAAGTGACAAGAAAACGAATTTGACATTTAAATAAAATATGTAATAATAAAAATGATGAAAAGTTGGGTTTTTAAACAAGTTGGGATTCATGATTCCACTTGACGTCACTAAATTCTCCACAAACGAATTAATAAAATGCTTACATATCTTGTTAAACTCGATTTCCCTATTTTAGTTAATTACATCTCTCGAGTTAAATTAACCATAATCAATGGGTTTAACCTATTATATCTCTATGTCGATTAAAACCAATTCACGGCATTCAATATTTGTGAAAATAACTCAAATGATTACCTAGGGTTAGGAACATATCTAATCTCCTATTAAAAAAAACCTAGAATTTTTACAATCTCGGTCTAAACAAGCATGTATGCATTAACAAGTAAATATATGAATTAATATAGTTGGTCAAGATTCCTCTTTCATCCCAACATCAAAATATTTATCCCATTGTATTTAGATAGAGCAAGGTGAAAAGATTAGAAAAATACATCACTATAGTTGAGAAATATATAATTTGAAATACTAGATGAAGAAATAAACTCGTCCCTTGGTCGGATTCTTGAAGCTTGCTAAGTGTTGACCTTGATTTCTCCAAAACTTTCTCCCTTTCATGTGATATTTCTCCCCCCTTCTTTGCTTGCCTTTTTTTCTTAGTCTAAGGTTTTGAATTGTGGAATAATCACTTAAAAAGGGGTGAAAACCGTCCCTAGGTAATTGCATGAAGGGTCCCTAAATAAATTAAAAATGAGCATGCATGTCCTTGTTTGAAACCCAAGAGTGTGCCTAGGCTAATGTAAGACGCAAGCCTGCTTGCTTGGGTGACCCTCAGTTACCTAATTTTGGGTTTAAGGCGTGCCCTCAAACCTTTTTTTACTTTTCTTCAATTTGACCCCAAAAGAATTGCATGCTTGGTTTCCAACTTTGATTTCCTCCTCAAATTTTGAATTTCCTTTCAATCAAGTCTTGAACTTTTGGGTTTGTACATTTTAGTCCCCAATGTCATGATTTTTGTGCATTTTTTGCCCTTTTGTTCCCTTCATTTAGCTTCATTCTCATCCAATTTGGGACTTTAGCATACAAAAGCCACAATTACAAAATTGTGAATAGGAATTCACTCAATTTCGTCAATGATGAGCTCATTAAAATTCCTAATAAGCGTGTTAAATACACTTATCAACACCCCCCCAAACGTAAGCTCTTGCTTGTCTCAAGCAAGATCAACTCTTCACACAATCATGATATACATGGTAAGGATCAACGATGTTAGATAGCTTGTCAAAATATGTATGAGTTTAAAATTGTGTAATCAATTCACATATATGCTTCCAAATCAGGCTACCAAAGATAATGCAAACTTGTCTAATGTTTGGTCCATGTATATGTGTGTATAATCACTTTTAGTCATTATCCAAATTAGGAAACAATTATCAAGATGGAAATTTTTTCAAATTGGTTCCAACCCGACCATTTTTGGTCCAATATTCCTTTCTCGCTCCTGATATTCACACCATAACATAGCAATTTTCTTACTTTTCATGGGTGTAAATCTAAAGGTTGTTCTCACACTACCTTTTTCTTTTCTTACTTACATTTGGGTAGGTCTAACGACACTTTCTACTCTATTATGTGATGATTCTTCACTAACGAGTGCTTGTACATTCAAATTTATACTAAATAATTCAAAATCACTAGTTATCTAAGCCAAAAAATTAATGCAATTGCATCATATATTTTTCTTTCCTCACTCCCTTAAACTTTATTTTTAACCCTTGTGGCGAGTTTTCAATTGACGGCTCTTCGGTTGTTTAGACCAAAGGGTACCGGATTTTAAGATACTCAATGGACTTAATAACTAGAGTAAAAAAGCTACAAAGTGAGGCATGAGATTCAATAAGTGCAATATAATTCTTTTAAGCAAAACAAAATAAAACGGGGCTTAGATTTCTAGCATATAGCCATTACCTAGCTTACATTCGGCAAAAGACACTCTACACAATTATTTTCACATGCATGGAATCAACACATTTCTAAATAGTATCTTTTAGTGGCTCAACTACCATCAAGCTTATCTCATCATGTAGTAAAGAATGTATGTAAATAGAGGTTTATGTACACTCACAACCTAATTCTTCCAATTCAAATGTCCTTTTCATCGAGTAGCTATTTCCACCTCTAGACAACAATTTACTGTAACTATTGTGCTAAAAATAACATAGGATGTCACATGGATAAGCAAATTTTCACAATTTCCCAAAATTGAAACAAATATCATGAGTGGACATAACTTATGAATTAATGACAATTTTAAACAACTCTATTCATCTTAAGCCGACAAGATCATCTAGCATATCAATTTCAACACCAATATATGCACAAAATCTCACCAACACCCTCCAAACTTAAATTATACACTGTTCTCAATGTGTACAAGAACAATATGAAAAAAGGAAAGAAGGTTGACAAAACTTCCCCGATTGGATGTTTGATGAAGGATGCATGTGATGACTTTAAGCTCATGACCTTGTATACAATTCACTCCCAAACTTGTTGAGATCCATAAGTGGATAGGATTTTAAAAAATTGACCTATAAAAAATGGTATTAAGTAAAAAAAAATGTGATAACAAAAGCATTAATCACAAGTAATTATCAAAATAGTATACTATGGGTAGGAAAGAAGAATGTATGACTTCTCTTTCAAAAAATACCTCACAAGTATGGTTTCAAACGTTGCCCATTGACCTTGACGCTCTCCCTTTTCTCATGATAAAGCTCAACCACTCCATGTGGAAACATTTTAGCAACGGTAAAAGGTCCAAACCATCTAGATCGGAGTTTTCTGGGGAACCAGAGTCCAAAGTTGTAGAGAAGAAGTTGTTGCCCAACATAGAACTCTGCTTTACAATGTGTTTATCATGCCACTTCTTTGTCTCCTCTTTGTAAATCGGGACATTCTCATATGAGTCAAAGCAGAGTTCATCAACTTTATTGAACTGAAGCAATATTTTCTCACCAGACAATTTCTCATCAAAATTTAAAGCTTTAGTAGCTTAATAAGCCCCATGCTCTAGTTCAACTGAGAGATGTCAAGCTTTCTAGAACACAAGGCGATAAGGAGACATGCCATGAAAGTTTTGAAAGCAATGCGATAAGCCCATGCGTAATCTAATTTCTTAGACAATCTTTTCTCGAGACATTCACTGTCAACTTAAGAATCATCTCCAGCTCTCTATTCGAAGTCTCCACCTGGCAGCTAGTTTGGGGATGATATGTGGTAACCACTCGATGCTTCACTTCATATTTGGTCAATAGTGAGAAAAAAAAATTTCCTTAAAATTTTTACTACCACTCGAGTATCATTAGTGGCTAAAGCCACCGCCTCTATCCACTTTGGCACAAAATCAACTGCTAACAATATGTATTGATTTGAGAAGGCGAAAGGAAAAGGCCCCATGAAATCAATATCCCACACATAAAAAATCTCCACTTCCAATATAGTTTTCAAGGGCATCTCATTTCGGTGGGAGATATTGCCACTAAGTTGGCATCTATCACACTTAGAGAAGAGTGTGGGCATTCTTGAATAATGTAGGTTTTCACAGCACAATAGAACTTGATTGAAATACCTTTGTTACGGTTTTCACAGCACCTAAATGACCACCATAGGGAGATAAATAACATTGCTCAAGATAATGTTTAATATCGGTGAAGAACATCTTCATTTGTTGGTAAAAAAGATCCGGAAAGGTGGTGTCATTAGCAATAAAATCCACATGGTCCACATGCCATGGTGTATGAGTGGCGGCTTGCATAAGATGTACAATTTGCAAGAGTTTCTCATTGGAAAATACCTCATTTATTTCACCATAATCTACCACTTCATCAGCTTTCTCAAGCCTAGATAAATGATAGGCAATAACATTTTCGATCTATTTCTTATTACGGATTTTCAAGTCAAAATCTTATAGAAGTAGAATCCATCTAATCACTCGAGGCTTGGAATCTTTCTTTGCTAGAAAATACTTGATGGCCGAGTGGTTGGTGTAAAAAATCACATTTGACCTAATAACGTAAGACCGAAATTTATCAAATGCAAATACCACCGCGAGAATCTCTTTTTTGGTAGTAGCATAGTTCAATTGAGGATCAATTAAGGTCCGCCTATCATAGTAGATAGCATGCACGATATTATCACTAAAACAAAAATTTCCTTTTGCAACATGCAAAAGGCAACATTCATTAAGTGATTGTTGTTAAAATGGGTTAATTGCAACACTCAGTAAATGTATGTTGCCATTACTTAACAAAATTGTGATATTGTAACAATATTTTAATGAATGTTGCCATTGTCTCCTTTTGAAACGTTCAATTGACAGTTGCCAAAAAAATTACATATTTTAGGTCTTTTACAACGTTCATCGACCCTTGTCGAAAGCCCAACCTTTTGCAATGGTCATTGCGTGTTGTCAAATGTCAATTTTGGCAACGGACAAGGACCGTTGCGGAAACTCTATTTTGCAACGTTCGCCGTTTGTTGTTAAAAATCATTTTTTATGTTTTTGGCAACGTGCATGACTGTTGTTAAAAATAATTTGTATTTTATAAACCAACCCGCCCAATATATAACCCAATGGCAACCCACCCACCTAATATATAACACAATCTACCCAATAAAGATCCAACCAAATAGCCCACATCCAACTGGCCCAAATCAACCCTAATCCCCTATGTTCTGTGTTTATGAGAGAGACATTCTTCTGTGTTGAGAGAAAGATGAAACGAGGTAGAGCAAACACACCGAATCAACCCTAATCATGATATGTGTTAAGAGAAAGGAGAAACAAGGTAGAGATCGTGATCTGTGTCGAGATTATCAGCTTCGCTTTGCACCGTTCTTCCTTGAATAATTTCTACAGCCTTGCCAAATTGTGCTTCCAACGGAATTGCACTACTTCTACAAGCATTGCCAGACCCGACCTACCAAGACCATCTACTAGCTTTGAGTCATCCACCATAAACTTATCCGAGTCTTCCTCAACCATCTTTTCATGCGAAAAGGCCCCGCCGCGATCAAGATTCGGGGTCAACCTCATCTGCTCCGTCAATAGCCAAGTCCAGATGAGGGTGGGCGTCGAGGTTGACAATGGAATGTTAACACTAGCAGCTTGCTCGAGTCCTCTTCAAGGTGGGCACACCCACAATATTAATAATTTGGGTAATTGCTTTATTTTACATGTTTATTGGACTTTTAGTTGAAATTGATGGTTTGGTTAATTTGGGTAATGCCTTCAGTGGTTTTTTAAGTGGAATTTTTACTCACTCCCTTGGTTTGGTTAAAAGGCTCATAGTTGTTGGTTCTTGTAGCCATGAATGCAATGAGTGATAATGTTAAGTAGTGAGTTTGCAAGCATTAAATCCATTGAGACAGTACAATGTTGTAATTTGACTATTTATCTGTATTTGTATCATTGCTTTGCTACCTATGAATTAATAGGTAAAATTTGTGGTCCGTTAAATTGTGAAATTGTTAGCAGACTTTAAAATTTGTAGTCAGTTAAATTTGTGGATGGGTTATTTCATTGCCTTAGTTGATATGCTTACTTCAATTTTGATAGAATTATAGCTCACCTCCAACAATGTTATTCATTGGACCGCATTTTCGTGGAATCAAAATATCAGGTATAATTTTCAGTACAACTTAATTTATTCAATTTTCCTTACAATATGAATCTTATGCTCACTCACACATTTGTGTGTTGCAAATTACTATGTTTACTTCACAATTTGAATTTGTGTTGTTCAGTGTTTGATAGTATAATAATGGACAAAGCATGGCTGCAATTATCAAGGTTATTGTCTGAAATAAGATCTCGTGAATCTACTTACAAAATCTAAACAATTTAACATGAAATGTTCATAACATTTTACTTATAGGTTTTCAGAACAATATAGAGATGGAGCACGGAATTTTGTTGAACTAGCTCGTGAAAATCTATGTTCAGAAATGATAAGATGCCCTTGTGTTAAGTGTAGGAATCTAAAGCATCTCCATTATGAAACAGTATATGAACATCTGGTTATTAAGGGAATGCATCATACGTATACTATTTGGGTATTTCATGGAGAACTACCACGTGAATCAAATTTAGTCGATGTGGAAATAACTGAGTCACGTAGGATGTTTAGGGTCTTCTATGTACAACATGATGTAGATCTTGAAAACCCTCTTGATGGAAGAGATGGAAAGATTCAAAGATTGGTTGATGATGCTGAAACACCTTCGTATCCTGGTTGTAGGGCGTTTACGAAGATGTCAGCTTCGATTGCTATGTTAAAACATATAGCTACATATGGTTTATCGAATAGTGGTTTCGATGAACTCGTAAATCTTGTTTGGGACATGCTGCCAGATAATAATACACTTCCTAACTCATTTTATGAGATGAAAAAACTTGTCATTACATTTGATCTTGGCTATGAGAAGATACATGCTTGCGTGAAGGATTGTTGTCGATATTGGAA
>CAIGRH010063930.1:0-15757 GCA_903798295.1 Fraxinus nigra
ATACAAACCTTGTGCTTAAGGGAGTGCAGAAATCTGCACCACGATACTTGGGATAATTGTGATTGTACATATTGCTGTAGTGTAGACACAAAATGGTTGAGTTTGTGCCTGCGAGGAAATAAGGTATGTGATCCCAAATAGATATGTTAAGCTTACATAAGTCGATGCATATAGGAGCTTAAGAATTTGTCTTTTCAACCCGTGTAAAAGTTCACATGGAAAGACAAAAAGTACAGAAAAAACTCACTTTCTAAATCAAGCTTTGAAAAGAATATAAAATTACCTTATTTTCAAACAAGTTGATAATTCTTTCATGGGCAAAAGTTTTTTATTTTTTCCCCACACATTTTTTTTCATTTTTTCTTAATATAGCACTATCACATCCCCATGTGTTTTTTAGGCCCCACCAAGACAGGACAGGGGTGGATAGGATTCCCCCACCATGATATAAATGAAAGTAAATAAATAAAATGGAAGGGGGGCATAAGAGCACATCTATAAATGTGATTCCAACAGATCAAATAATTCTATTAATGTGATTCCAACAGTTTAAATAATTCAGGTGCTTAAGTTAGATCATCTCTGGAGAACCTCCAACAAAATAAATAAAAAATACAGACGATTGAATGCACCTTGTTTCATTTAAGATTGAAATGTGATGCACTTCTTGTTCATGTTGTTTCCCACCACAACTCTGCTAAAGCAACCACATGAAATCAAGTTCAATAACATAGATCACATCTACATTATGAAATTAGAGAACTTAAACTCAAGGTTAGTTTGCATCAAACACAATGAACTTGATTACAACTAAGGGCCCTTTTGGCATGATTTTTGCTTTTGCTTCTGCTTCTTCTAGAAAATATTCCAGTGTAAGTTGCCTTAATTTTGTTTGGAAACTAATTTCTAAAAGAACTTCTTATTCCGGAAGTACTTTTAGAAGAAGTCACATTAGACCAATTTCCTCTAAAAGATCTTCTAACTAGAAGGAGCACTTTCATAAAATTAGCCAAACGGGTCCAAAAGCAGTCTTCAGGTCTTAGAAGCGCTTTTTTGCTTCTCAAAATCCAAGCCAAACAAGCCCCAAGTCTCTAAGGATAGTGGCGATATTACAAGTTTGCACTCTCATGATTCCATAGATGAATCTAAAACTAACTTGAGTCCATGACCAATGAAAATACATGAGCAAGATAAAGAGTTTAACCAGTCCAAAATGTGCAAGCCTTGCAATTAATTTCGATTAACGAATGCACGAGAAAGCCAAGGAAGAGTTAACAGTGCAGGATACATAATTGGTTAATGTATGTATTGAAAAAGGCGTTACAGATTTTTTTAAAGAGAATATAAAAGACCATTGTTAGCCCTTAGAATTGATATAGTGAATCAAACTAAACATGACACACATACAACACACAGTGAGGGAGAGATCTTACAAAAATTGCCCAGAAAAGTTCAAATATAGTTGTAAGAAGTTCTAATAAGAACTCCAGGAATATCCAAGGCTATTGACAGAGAGCTGTTAAGTGTTCAGAACTCGACATTATTATTTCTATTATGGCTGAAAATGAAGCTAAACTTAATCATCATGTTAAAGTTCTTACAAAAAATTGAGCATGGAATCAAGTATGGGACAATAGTTAATTCCATTTCGAACCTGTTATATTGAACACGTGCCCATGCACTTTGTTGAATGACTAAGCAAGTTAACTTAAACTATATTTCCCTTTGTCAAAAATTTCATGTTAACATGCTGAGAATAAATTAAGCACTAAGAGAACAGAGCTCATATGAAGCTAGTTGCACAAACTTTAACCAAAGACAAGCATATAAATGAAGAAACAAATGCATACTTTGAAACATGGAAAAAGGCATCAGGATGCCTATCCATGACAAGCAAAAACAGATGTTATATGCAAACCCGTTAGTTTTGAAACATGTACCTTCAGTGAGAACCACACATCACTTAGAGAAAAAACAGCGAGCTTGACTTGTATTAGGAAACTAAAGATCTCAGAATATATACTTAATGCAGCAGGTGTCAAAATGATGCTGATTGGCCAATCCACGCGATAACCCAATCCCAGAAAATCAAAGGAGTGGATTCCTGCAAACATAACATGGTCACATAAAGGGGGAAAAGGAAGAAAATGGAATTAAGAGTTCCCACACAAATCAACATAATAGGACAATACAATATTAGCTATACCAGTGGTAGAAGCTGATAGGTGTACCATCCCATCTCCTTTCAGGTATGCGTACAACCTTTCCTTATAAGGGTCCCCTTCACATGAAGACCTTTGGACTGACAACTCAAGAACCCCCTGAATCTCTGGTATCCTTTTATCTGCCTCCTTTACATGCCATTTCTGGATTGAGAGAAGTGGACTCAGAAGAAAAACTCAATGTTTCGAATGGAATATATAGCTGAAAAAAGAAAAAAAAAACATACATGACGCCAAAGAGACATGATAAATAAATCAGTCCAGTCTGCAACTTCCATGAAATGGTACCGCCGTAGTGCCAGCAAATGTTCTTGCAACTCAAATCCTTCTATAAGAAATTTGATGGTCAACTTGCTTATATATTTATACCTAGTTATGTCAAGGAAAAGACTTGAGATAAGTTTCTTAAATTAAACAAGACAGTAAGGCGTGCGTAACTTTTTATCTGCAAAAAAATATATTCGTTAATTCTCCAAGGGAATGAGAATTGAAATTAGAATACTAACTTCACAGGAAATGCAAAAGAACTGATGTGCTGGGACAACAAAACCCAATAAAATATTCTATCAAATCCAATTGGAAGAGTGAAAGAAATGGAAATAAATGATGACAGGTTCTTTGGCACGTAATAAAAATGTATACGCAAGTCATTCTTTCTTTTGGTCCATATCATGTCCAGGGCCTAAAGCTTCACAAATAGGAGCTGAATTAGAAATGTTCTCTCTTGGGTATCATTTAGAGATGAAGTGGATAATCTAAACAACAGTAGTGAACAAACTATATTCTGAATATCGGCAGATTAGTGATATGACGAACTACTATAGCCGAAACTCAGTAGATGAAGGGAGTTGACTTGAAATCTTTAAACTCTAGACATAAGTAAAACATAGGCATAACAGATCACGGTATATATCAAAGCCTTAAAACTTGCAGAAGTCCCTTGCCCCAAAATGGAGTAGCTGTTTGCATAGGTCATTGGGGAAGAAATAGACAGGACAATTTCGTGTATAACCCCTAATTTGTAGTTTACGGGAAAGAACTTGACAAATTTTGAAGTACATGTTAAAATTTTGCTTTGTGAAATATTATTCACATGTTTGTAATCTTGTTAAATATAAGGATACTGAAGCAATATCTCTTCCAATACACATTTTCTTATCACAAAATCCAGCGGCATCTCAATTGCTGCAACCAACCTCATCCTGTTATCTCTGGTGAATTTGTTGGCAATATTGCTAGATTTACAAAGCAGGGTCTCCCAGGTACTGCCACCAGAAACATTAGGTAGCAATGAACCCTCTTCAACAGCCTTTTTATGTAGAAGAGAACTAACATGAATGAATTTGGCATTATTCTCTAAGGTCTTATCACTGTATCCTTCTATACAATCTTGACTACTGCTGATAATAGCAGCAGCAGCATTAGCTTCAGTTATAGCCGAAAATTCAGCTCCAAATATATGCAGAGGACCGCTAGCCAACTTATCCACATATTCCTTGCACGGATCTTGTACAGATGTAAAATCAAAGTAAGATGAAGACTCCCTGTAATTTGGAGAGCATATTTCTCCAAGTGTGGTCCTTGGGTTTAGAAAGGAACTTTTATTCAGTGCTGGGTTCATGCTGAAAAAAGTAGAACTGTATTTCAGCTTCCACTCCTTCGAACTGAATGTATTTGACGATCCAAAGGTACCATGTGGATGCTGATCTTTATTGGTAGCATTCACCTTGGAAGCCTTTTCGAAGTAACCTAAATCAAAGCAATCTAACATGCCAGTCCTTGGGAATCCAAGGTTTTCCTTGCTCAGATTCTCTACATAATCACTAGTATACCCCCATGCATTTTCAGTGTTATCTCTGCCTGCACCACGACCATCTAACATATCATGCTCTCTATTGGTAGCCAGGTCGGGAGTCCGCAAAAATTCTGGCTCACTTAGATTTGCTCCATCATTACAAGGATTGGCATAATCTGATATCTCATCCATCTTACAAGGAATATCGTCCAAAGAGAATGGCATGCCATTTTGGGAAAACTTTTGCACTGAATTATTAGTGGACAAACTCGGGGAGAAATCCAAAGCAGATAAATAACTTGGCTCCAAGCCCACATTTTCACGAGGCATATAAATCGTCTGGCTGGTGTCGTTTTGCTCTTCGGAGCTTCTAATAGACGAGCATTCAGACGAGTCCAACAGATCTTCAGTATAAGAATACTCATCCACAATGCTCGAAACCTCTGAATCAGGCCTGAGAATCAGTTAGATCAACTATTTACCATCTATATAGAAAACAAATAAGTGAGAGGCGAGTAAAATATCTAACAGCAGAATAAACAATAAGAAAGAACAACGGGCTTATTTAGCTGAAAAATATTAAGTTGTTGGAGATATTTATCAAGAAATAACCAATCTTCTCATGAAGGGCAGGAAGATGAGAGAACAGAGAGGGAGGAAGGGTGGATGGGGGAGAGAGAACTCACAAATCTTTATCCCTTCCATCTGTTAGAGGTGGAAACAAGCTGTCATCTGCGCCAGATGATACTGGATGGTTAAGGTTATTTCCATGATTGATTCCAATTAATGGAATGCCTTGAGAATTGGCCTAGAAAACAGAAATTCCATGAAACAAACTGAACACGTCTATATGATAACATAAGAAATTTACCCACAAAAAGAAAAATGCCAGAAATGATTATTGTTTCCCACCAGAATAGATAAAAATTATATCTTTAAAGATCTGAAAACTTCTCCACTGGGCAGTCCAGAAACAATTTTCAAGAGCAACATATCAAGATAAACCAAAGTCGGAAGACCACAAAAAAAATTGCTAAAGCCCAACAACATAGAAAAATGTTTAGATGCTCAGCACTCTGTCAATGACTAATAAGTCCTTCAGTAAAACATCAAAATTAAATAACTAGCTAACTATTAATTATCAAGCAGGTCATTATTACCTGCTCCAGATTTCACAAATTTATGATTGCTTATGTACACCAATAAACTTACATAAACAGTGATAAGAAATGTAAATATTCATAGAAACAACCCTTTCAAAGTATGCAATGAATGATGGAAGAATAAGAGAGACAACTTGTCTCACACTGCAATTACCTGTCGTGAACTATATTCGAATTTAGTTAAACTGTTATCAATCTTTTCCAGCATTTGTTGGTAATATCTGGCTCTTGCAAGTACCATTGTTTCAATAGTTCCTTTGTCAAATGTTAGTGGGAATGCAAACCAGGGATATTCACTTGACAAACCAACTAAGCAGGGAAAAATCCCTTCATGAATATTATCATTTGCACAATCATTATGACACAACTCGACCAACTTCATTATCACTTGAAGCTGCCGACCAGCTCTAAAAAGTGGAATCAAGAACTCTTCCAGAAAACAGGGGACAGCAACTCCATCTCGCACCTGAGATCAATTTGTCTGCGTAATTAGAGATGCTTTAGAAGAAATAATAGTATATTTACACAAAAGACTCCCAGGACAAGAAGCTTCTAGAATAGATCAGGCAGCATCACCTTAATGGTGGCTAATGGCAAGTCAATGGAAATTCCAGCATTAACAAATGCAGAAGTTTGAAGCTCGTCGACATACTCCACTATGAACTCGTGATAAGGATCGCAAATTCTGCCATCATAAATCCATGATCTAATGAAACCACAATATGGTTCATATGCCTGGAGAAAGAGGAACTTGAGGAGGGCACAATGATCTGGATCAGCAACCTGAAAAAGACGAGCAAAACCTCTATTAATAGAAGTGTCAAATTCATCAGTAAAACAGAATTATTTATTTAACCTTTGCATGCATGCTGATAAATACATACATTTTTATCTATACTATCATTTTAGTCACTTTATAAAAACTAAAATCATAGCTTCCACAAAATGCAAGTGGATAAATTTTAACAATACTTGTTGCAATAATGATCAATCTGAGTGACCTAATTTGAGAAACAGCATCACATAGCTCTTCTCGTGGATACTTCATTATAACTGTTTTCTCTTTTCCAAGAAGCAGAGATGACAGTACAAGTATCAAAACAATCATAAATTTATGTTATCGAAATACAACTAAAAGTCCATGAAGATTTGCTGGTTTTATTAGTTTTTTGGACTACTACCCAATAGTTGCTAGCTGACAAAATGAACTCAGGGTTTGGCAGACACAACGGAGAACAAATGATAAACATGTGAAGGGCTACCTTGGGTTGAATACTAGTAAAATGAAAGAATGATATACAAGAAAAAAACTACAAAATCGAAACATTCCGCTAACACAATATTGAGCCAAAGACAAGTTGACCTTTAGCTGAGCATACAAATATGAGAGCAGAGCACCGCCTCTGGGGAAGATACTGAACTCTAGATTTGCTTTACTGCTTAAGTCTTCAAAAGATGAAGCTGGAAAATCAAGGGCAAGATTATTGATATTGCAGATGTTTCCAAGGGCTTCCATCTGAGTCCTCAACCCAGTCGTGTGAAGATAAACCTCCAAGAGTGTAACTTCTGAATGACCAATATTAGTAAGACAGCCTCCAAGATTAGTCTTCGAGGAACGCCTTAAACTCACAGATGCAGATAATGTATTAAGTGCAGAGATATAGCCATCTATGACCTTCCCCACAGCAACTGCAAATGCTTGGTTGCTAAGAGTGCGCCTAGGTGGTAGTCCTCTCCCCTCGTCACAGGGATCATTATTCTGATACTCCTCCTGTTCTACTACTCCATCAATATCCGGACTTGTAAAGTAACTGACAAACTTATGGAGGAGGAAAACAATGCAACCAAACTCGCCAATAGATTTAAGTAGATCTCCTAAAGCAGAAGTACTCAAACAATGGGTCCACAAACTTGGAATTCGATGAGAAGTTCTGTCTGCTGAATTGTAACAAAACACTGCAGATAGTTTATCGATAGATATTAAAGCAGATTCTACGCCCTGTAGAGCATTCATCAACAATCTCACCAAACTGGGCTCCTGAAGCCATCAGAAAGAGATTGATAAGAAATATTAGCTAAAGTTTTTACTGTAGCTATAATAAACTGTACAGGAGGTCCATTAAATAAAAGAAAGATAAAGGTAAAATGACAGTGCAATAAAAAAAGACAAAAAGATGAATAGAAAGATAGAAGGATTGTAAGAAAAGAGAGAAGTTGAACAGCAGCATATGCAAAGAGGGAAAATTTGGAGCATAATTTAATGCAGATATGTCAAGCTCTTACATTTGCTGCGTTGCACTTAATCACATTGTATAGAGAATATCTAATATGATCATCATAACAGTTGGAAACTTGAACCTCCAAAATGAAACTGTTGCGTATGATATAAACAATACCTCATAATATAAGACTTGGGTAATACTTGTTGCTGATGTCATTCATCTTGATCTCCCACTAATCCTCCCTCTATCTCCGAGGTGTTTTGAACCAACAAGCAAGAATATATCCTAAATCAATGGAAGTCCAGATTTGAAAACACTAGTATGTAAGCCTAGATTGCTTCACTCAGATTGCCTGGTTCAAATTCAATACTTTAACACACTGCTAAGCTTGATTTTTTCTCAATCAAGGAGACTTATTACTAAGATTCGTTGTGTAATAAAAACCCAGCCCCACCGTCCAATTGAATGGACAAGTTAAGAGAGAAGGCCTATAATATATCATATATGCATATGATCTAGACCCAATTGCTTAAGCTTTATACAAGAGTTGTATGTGAATACTCAATCATTTTTGGTGGTCTCCCCAACTTTACCCCTTAAATTTGTGTTCTCATTCACAAAACCATAAGCTATTAATCCTCATTGTCCTATATATGGCCCCCGTTCACTGTTTTCCCTGAATTCAATTAGCGAAATGGGTTTTACTAAGGGCTTGTTCGCCCTAGCTTAAAATTCAATTAAAATTGAAAATATAGCTGTTATTGAGTTCCACTGGTCTAATAAAAGTCAACAATAACGGCTAATTTTTCAATTTTAATCCGATTTTAATCTCTACCGAACGCGCTCTAATTTCACTAATTTCACTGAGACATATATAATAAGTTTCAGAACTCAAGTTCAAACTAGCAATAGTTTGCCAATCAAAACATGAACAGTAAAAGATCCACAAAAGATACAAATTATTAAATGAACAAAAAAAAAATGATTTATCAAACTTTTTTTTTCCTAAGAAACAAGCGTATCAATCAATTAACCATTTACAAAAACCAGATTATGTTTTCGACTAACAAATCATCTCATGGTACTGCAATCCTGTCACGTTGTACAATCTCTGGTGCACAAAAAAATTAAACATAACAAAGATCCCACATTACTTCAGCAATCGTAATTCCGCATTGTTCATTTAGTATGAAACGAAAATTCTGATTCTCTAACAAATCATAGTACAACGCGAATTTATCTATAGATAGAGAGAAAGAGAAGTAGGGGGAGGGTTCTTACAGAGACAATGGAAGTGGGGTACATAAATTGAGAAGAGTGAGAGTGAGAGGACGCGCCAGTTTGAGAAGGAACGGAGTCCCACGATCTAGGCGGTATCCACGGGTCATCGAGCTTCAACTTCTCCATCAGAGACGCCATTACGTCAGTCGGCGATTCCACCGCCATGGGTGGTGGTTACAGCGGCGGGGTTAAGGTGGGGCAAATACACTTCCGGTGCGGAGAACAAAGAAGAGGTTAAAATTGAGAGAGGGAAGCACTAAAAATAAAATAGTATTGTCTTTAGTGCGCTTTCTATTGATTTGATGCTATTTGAACTGGAGTCGCATTAGAGAAACATACACTTTTGTGGCGGATTAATATTTTATTATTTATATTCGTTAAATTTCATTTTGTTATTTTTATTTGTTTCTCAAATTAATTTAAGGAAAATTTACAAAATACACCAAGTATAACCGGAGCTATATTTTAAATAATTATTTACTAAGAAATACATTCGGTATTTTTTGTGTGGGGTAAAAAAATACTATCATCTAGCATCATATTCTGAGAATATATTTGATTGACTTTATTTTTCATGGAAAATTTAATTTTTCTACTCAAGTTCCTATTTCTGATTGTTTGATTGATATTTTTCAAATGTTGAATGTGTGACCAAATCTTTCACAAAAATAAGAAAAACGTTTTCTTTAGAAATGTATAAATTTATATTTTTCGGCAATTTACTCACTCACCCTCTCTGCCGTCTACCCCTTTTCTCTCGTTTGCTTACCAATAAAAAAATAGATAAATATAACATTTTCTAGGTTGAAAATTAAACCAATCAAACACATTAATTAATAATTTCCATGAAAATGAGTTTTAGGTAGTTATTTTCTTTCTACACAAATTTCATATTTACAATCAAACACTCTAATGGTATTTAGAAATTCACGGACATGCTTATCATAACGGCCAGAAAGTGTCGCAAAGGTACGTAAAACTCTTGAATACTTTACTAAACTCCATTTATTCTTCTTTACGAAAATAGTAACCATCCTCAAGCTTCAGAGTGTATCCAAACAAAACTCCCGTTTTTCTGGGGGTTGAACAATCTAAACCGAACAAACAATAAGTTATCTATATTGACAAAGAGGCCTTCAATTTCCTGATTAATACGACCATCCTACTCTTTTACACGAGTACAAGGTTTTTGACTCATTAGCAGAACTCGCTCAGAAATGGCCAGCTGGGCTCGGATGAGCTTCGCAGCAGCAACCATATTGGTCAGTGCAGGCTTGACTTCTGAATATTTACGTGTCTTAAGGCCACAGTCAGGATTGATCCATAGGATACGGCTCTCAAGAACTCCAAGCATCTTGTTGATACGATCACAAATTTCATCAGTCAATGGGATTCTTGGTGAATGGATATCGTATACTCCAGGACCAATGCCTGCGCCATACTTCACTCCCTCGCGAAAAACTGAAAGAAGCTTCTCGGCTGACCTGGAGTTCTCGATAGTGACTACATCAGCATCCATGTCTATGATTGAGTGGATAATGTCATTGAAGTTTGAGTAGCACATATGGGTGTGGATCTGCCCAAAACATGAATAAAAACGACGTTTAGAATTGTACCACAGTTATTGCGCTTGAAGAGAGATTCCGATTTAATTTGTAACATTTTCACTCATGGCAGAAAACTGTAAACTTCGTCAACACTTTTGTACATATGAATAAAAGTAACCGGTGCAGACAATGCGAAATGTGAGATTTTGAATTCACTGTAAAGTATGATATATACTACTTTTCTACCCGAACCTGGAAAATGATGTCAAAAGATTTCATAAGCTATGTCCCACAACTACCTTCTATAGCCGACAACTATCACTAACCTAGGCAACTATTCAAAGAAGAGTTGAGAAAAGTGTGAATAAAAGTAGTTGTTTCACTCAGTTTGGAAGACCAGGATGAATACAGACCTGGGTGGTGTCTTGAACTCTACAATTAGTTATCCGGAAGGAGTGTACAGCCCAGTTCAAGTAAAACGCTTGCTCAGACTTTCTAAGAGGCAAACCTTCTCTTAAAGCCGCCTCGTCAATTTGAATAATACTAATTCCAGCTCTCTCCAGCTCTTCAACCTCATCCTTGATGGCCAAAGCAATCTGATAGCTGGTCTCAAGTCTAAGAGGGAGAAAGCATCACATTACAATTGTTGAAAATCTTGAAAAAAGAACTACAGCAGAATGAATATGATTCCGAAACCTGGGTTGGTCGTTTCTGACAAATGACCAATTCAGAATGGTAACAGGTCCAGTAAGCATTCCCTTTATTGGACGCTTCGTCAGGCTCTGAGCGAATGTTGACCAGTAGACTGTCATTGATTTTGGGCGGCTGACATCACCGTAGATTATAGGTGGCTTGACACACCTAGATCCATAAGACTGAACCCATCCGTTCAAAGTGAAAGCGAAACCAGATAACTTCTCTCCAAAGTACTCCACCATGTCATTTCTCTGTAATTGCATATTTTTAGTAAAACTATTAGATGTTCGTGATTACGTTTTCTTAATGTCTTTTGTACAATAATATTACTATTATCATACCTCTGGTTCTCCATGAACCAAAACATCAATATCAAGCTCTTCTTGAAGTTTGACTACTTTACTTATTTCCTCCTTAATGGCGCTGACATATTCTTCTTCAGATATCCTAAAAGAATAGCAGAAGGAACACTTAATTGAAGGCACGAGTAAATTGAAAGAATAAAGCAGAACTAAAATGAAAGAAACTAACTTGTTAGCCTTGTACTCACGACGTAATTTCCTAAGCTCCAAAGTTTGAGGGAAAGATCCTATAGTAGTGGTCGGAAGAATGGGAAGGATTAGCTTTTTCTGCTGAGCTTCCAACCTGGCACTCACGTTCATGGCTCTACGATGGTCGGAACCCTTCAAGGCAGAAACCTGAATAGAATGACAAAAATCAATGTCATAACTAGAAAAACAAAGACATGGAAGATCAAGAAAGTGTGGAAATGGAAAGTCGTGAAGAAGAGACGTACAGCCTTTTGAACAGCTTCATTAGTTACTCTTGGAGAGGAGTTTCTTGAAACCTGAGCTGCTTCATTAGCAGAGAAGAATGCCTGGGGAGATAAAGGCCAGGGTAAGATGGAGAGTAAATGATTTCCAGTAATAATGAAAAACCCATGCTCAGTATGGAAATGAAAAGCAATTAGTCATTCCTTGCTCAAAAACATAAAAACCTCATCAATCAAGTGAACTATGAAAGAAGTCTAAATAACAATGGAAACAGATATCCAACTTCTCCCATGAACTGATATCTCTCACTAGAAACATTTATCTCAAGATGCTAGCATAAAATATCAAACTTTCCGCACTTTAAGTAGAGCTGACTTTTAGGGGTAATGTATTTCGGCCTTAACCACTTAATATAAGGTTAAAACTTGAATATTCAGAAAGCCGAAAATTCAAAAATGAATTTAAACAATGGATTCTTATTAATGTATTATAATGCAAATGTGCATTTGAACTGTGGCAATATCTAGAAGACAAGCAATCCAATATGAAAGAAAAAAAAAACAAGTAAATTAATGAAGTACCTCATTTTTCTGACCAGAAATTGCTTTTGCCAATGCATTGACTTCAAGTAGCTTCTGTGCAGCGAATGCAAGCCATGACTTGAGTTCTTTGTCTAACTTGTTTTCATTGACCAAGTCAACTGCAGTATGAAGAAGAGAACAAGATGTCGAGACTACAAGCTTGTCTGAAGAAAGAAATGGCAAAAATGTTAATCAAAGCTCAAATTAATTATGATGCTCCTTGATCTAATACAATAGCGAAAGAATATTATATAAACTAATACAGATAAAGAAACAGAAATAGTGTATATTCAATTGTTGGAGTGATTAATCATAGGTCTCGAAATCATAGCTGTCTTTGGTCTGGCTAGTGGTGAATTCTTCTTAATACTACTTCAAAGACTACTTAAGAGAACTAACTGCTTGTATGGCCTTCTCCATTTATCTAACATTTTGAGCTTTCTGTTACATTTTCCTCTCTTCCTTGTGTTAATCATGAATATAATTTTCACAATGAAACATTATAGAATATTTCATGTCCAGCGGCAGCCAGGATGACTGGGCAAGATGCAGTTTTAAATCAATTGCAGAATGCATTAAATTTCGGAAAAGTATTTGTGACCTTGTGCATTTAAGAAAATTTCAGACTTTCAATTACAATAATTAGATAATCACCTTTTCCAACTATACCCTCTAAAGCCTGCAAGGTATTAAGAGAAGCGGCTAGGTTGTTAGCCCAAATGTTTCTTCCATCAATAACTCCAGCAAAAAGATATTTTTCCAATGGAAACCCACCCCTGATTAGGTCAAGCGTCTTTGATCCACGGACTAAATCAAATCCAATAGCAGTAACACCCTTCAAAGCTGTTATTGTTTTGTAATTCTCAGAAGGGAGGTTGGCAAAATATGTCTCGACAAGAATATTCAAACCAGACAAGGATGACTCGAGCTCTGAATAGGCATAAGTAAATCCATGCAATTTCTGAGAATCGAGATCCATCACAAGGGTAGGCTCATCAAACTGAATCCAGTTAGCACCGGCTGCCTTTAATTCAGCAACAACTTCCCTTCATAGCTCATGGTAGAAGTCACAAAACGAATTAGACAACACAAATATAAATTTAAAGAAGCGACACAGATAATATATTGGCAACTTACTTGTAGATAGGAAGAATTTTATCGATCAGGGAAAGAAGAGAAAACGACTTCTTCACACCTTTTGCAGGTTTTGATAACAACAAATAAGAAACAGGCCCCACAAGGACTGGAACAGTATCAATGCCTATCTGCATTGACAAAAATACCCAAATATTATTGAGCCATACAGATTCCAATTTTAATTAATAGTGCTGTAAACACTAGACAAACTTTAGATAAAGAAAACTGACTGATAGATACGTTCTATAAACTAGGCGACAAATTACAAAAAGTGGAATCACCAACAAAAGAATACAATAGACAGGTAGATATTGAGGGATAAGATATTCCAATTCTACAAGCAGTTTTAGCAAAGATTTATGACATCTAAGGACAGTTACATAAGTAGGAATGGTCTTCCGGAAGAAACGCATAAAGCACATGTATGTATTGAAACGAGGCGGGTGGTGAGTTCAGACATTAACTCAAAGCAGTTCATCTTGCATAGAACAACTTCAAGACAGTCTAGAATTGGCTGTGAAGTGATTGAATATACCAGTCAACTGAAACCCATTACACTTTTCCTTGACATGACAAAATCTTCAGTTACGTTGAATTAAGTGACAATTGGAAAACAAACGTTGAGACCATCCTACAAACTGCACATCTCCTCAAGTCTAATATAGTGTCTCATGAACAAAGCTATCAATGTGGAGGACATATAATCCTACAAAATTTAACCTTCCAACAGTGCAAGATGCGTCCTCTTTGGTTTCTACTGCCACATGGTAGGATTCCTCAGGAATTAATCATAAGAACAACCAAGGTTCAAAACATTTCAATTAAGAAAAATACTAGTCTAGCATTAATTTTCTGGCACAGATAAAGTCAATGAAACAAAAACTATTCAAAAAAGATAGAGTAAACTTACAGATTTAGCCTCCTTAAATTCTTGCACCGCCTTGTGAGATGCATAAGAGAATTCAGTATCAGGCCCCAACTCCGGAACAATGAAGTGACTAAATTCATTGATACACGTGTAGTTCAGTAGGGATCATAGCAACGACAAATAGAAAGTAAAAGGATATTTAATTGCCACTTACTAGTTGGTATCGAACCATTTGGTCATTTCCATTGCAGGAACAGTGGCATTACCCCTAGCCATTGAAAAGTAAACGTTGAATCCTATCTCACCTCCACTCCAACCATATCTAGAAGGAATAGCACCTAACATAGCAGTAGTGTCCAATACATGGTCATAGTATGAGAATGTATTGCTTGGAATATATTTGATGCCAGCAACTGCCATCTGCTTCCAAATGGACAACCTGAGGTCAGCTGCCACCTTCTGCAACTCCTCAGCACTACTTTTCCCATCCCAAAAAGATTCTAATGCAAACTTGAGTTCTCTCTTGGGCCCTATACGAGGATACCCAACAATATGAGTTGTCATTGCCCTGCTTCCCAAAAAGGAACCAAAAATGTAATTACATTATGAATCACCTTCACAGAGTTCAATATTTAGTTTTTTTGTGCACACAAATTGTTATTTTTTTTATTCATGTATCATGCTAATTGAAATTGCCAAGGTGGTTAGCATCCCATAAACAGTCAAAAAGTAATCAAGCTTTCAACTCCATTTGCAAAAATTCTTCGATCAAGCAAGCCTGTTGGCACCAAGTCCAATCATTCAGCAATAGAGATAGACGCAACAAAAACCTAAATTTGAGAAATTGTTCACTCTTATTCGATTTTCAAAACATCGCTATTAAGCATTACACGGAACTCAAAAGAGCCCAGGATAAGCCAGAGACCAAAACTACAGATCAAACATGTTCAATGAAGCAATGTTGCAAACACATGCATGTATGTTTTTAGTTATAAAAGATTGGACCTTCTAACAGACATAAAGATTCAGCTTCTCATGTAATTCACAATATTAAAAACACCTGGTGTCTGCAGTGGACTAAATACCCAAAAAGAGAATCAAAGGGTGGCAGAAAACACACGAGCATTCATATATCCTTAGATACTGCTAAAGACAGGATTTTTTCTTATCAAGACTGCACCTTAAGAAACGAGAAAAACCAAAGAGACCATATGTTTTAGTACCATACAACTCTCAACTATCAGAAAGCACAGAATAGAAGGTGGCGAGAACAGAAACCTGACTCGGAACTTGAAGCAAGATGGAGTTGGACGACGTGGGGTAGCGAAGAAAGTGGGGATGAAGATAGGGGGAGAGGAGGAAAGGGGCGCAATCGCAACTGTGATTTGTCTCATTTTTACTGATATGCTCTTTGTTGCTCGTCCTCTTCATATTCCTTCCATCCAAACTCCTACTCTTTATAAACCTAGTAC
>CAIGRH010063966.1:0-10877 GCA_903798295.1 Fraxinus nigra
AGGTAAGTTCAGTGACCGTCTCTGTAATTTTTGAACTTCAGTGACCGTTTTGAAATTTTTATGTAAGTTCAGTGACCATTTATGAAATTAACCCAAAATGAATATTATTCTACCTAACCATGTGCAATACACGAGCTGGCAGGACACCTGGCTTGATAAGTGTGCTGCCTTATGATTTAGGTGATAAGTGAGATGGCATTGTTTATGGATGAGCTAATAAGGGAGTAGCATTATCCATTTTAACAGCCCCCTCAAGATGGAGAATAGATGTGTTCTATTCCCATCTTGGATATGTGAGTCTTCAAAGTGATAGAAGAGAGTGCTTTAGTGAATATGTTTGCAAGTTGTGATTGAGTATGGACATATGATGTGGAAATATGTCTAGCTTCAATTTGATCTCTAATGAAGTGGCAGTCCAACTCAATATGTTTAGTCCTTTCATGGAACACGGGGTTGGAAGCAATGTGTAATGTTGTTTGGTTGTCACAATATAAGGTGACAGGTTGAGGATGATGAACTTGGAGATCCTTTAAAATGTACTTTAGCCATGTAATTTCACAGCAAGTGCTAGCCATTGATCTATATTCTGATTCAGTAGATGAACAAGATACCACAGTTTGCTTCTTGGATTTCGAAGAGATTAATGATTCCCCAAGGAAAATACAATACCTAGTAACTGATCTTCGTGAATCAGGGCAAGCTGCCCAATCAGAGGCATGGAATGCTCGAAAAGTTAACATGGATGAAGATGGAAACATAAGTCCTTGTCCTAGTGCCAACTTGAGGTATCTGATTACTTTGTGAGCTGCAGCTAGATGTGTGAAGGAAGGAGTTTCCATGTATTGACTGAGATTCTGAATTGCATAGCATATATCAAGTTTAGTTAATGATAAATACATCAATTTGCCAATCAATTTTCTATAAATGATGGGATTTGGCAGTGGCTTTCCTGTGTCTCTTCCTAACTTCAGATTCTGATCCATAGGCATTCTAACTGGTTTAGCCCCAAGTAATCCCACATCAGCCAATAAGTCCAAAGTATATTTTTGTTGTGAAATGAAAATCCCTTTGCTTAATCTTGCAATTTCAAGGCCAAGGAAATACTTTAGATTACCCAACGCTTTAATTTTGAACTTGCTATTGAGAAATCTTTGAACTGTGTCTATTTGTTCCAAACTCGAGCCTGCTATAACTATGTCATCTACATATACAAGTAAGGCCATGAAAGATTGGTTTGTTATCATAGTGAAGAGGCTATAATCAGCCTTAGATTGAGAGAAGCCAAATTGTATAAGTGCTGCAGAAAAAGGTAGAATACCACTGTCTCGAGGCTTGTTTCAAGCCATATATGCTCTTGAGCAACTTACAAACTTGATTAGGATTTTCCTTGGTGCAACCAGGAGGTCTTTGCATATACACCTCTTCATTCAATACTCCATGTAAGAAGGCATTACTCACATCAAATTGCTTTAGGTGCCAGTTTTGAATTGTTGCTATGTCTAGTAAGCATCGAACTGTTACCAGTTTTGCAACAGGCGAGAAGGTTTCACTATAATCTATTCCTTCTCTTTGCGTATATCTCTTAGCCATGAGCCTTGCCTTGTGCCTCTCAATACTCCAATCTGAGTTATACTTTAGTTTATATACCCATTTGAACCCAATTGCTACCTTGCCCGGTGGAAGATTAGTGAGAATCCAGGTTCCATTCAACTTAAGAGCTTCTATTTCAGAATTCATTGCCTTGCACCAATTTGGATCATTTATTGCTTGATAATGAATATTAGGCTCAGTGTAGGTGCAAATGGAAGTAGAGAATGCTTTGAACTTAGGTGACAGTTTATGATAAGAAATAGTTTTAGAAAGGGAGAAAGCCTTACCTGCAGAGTCAAGGAGCCTTGCCTTGACAGGAGATTGGTTTGGATGAACTGATGTGGCCTGATGGCAGTGGAAGTCTTGCAGGTACTGAGGAGCCCTTTTGACTCTGGTAGATTTTCGAACGATGGGTGATGTAGGAGGTGATGTTTGAGGGTTTTCATCAAGTGTGTGAGGTGACATTTGAAGTGCTTTATTAGGTGCAGGACTGTTAGATATGTTTTGATCAGGTGTTCTAGGTGAATGAGGAATATCATCTGGGATTGCTTCAAGAGTATAATTGATGATTTCTGGAAGTGGTTTAGTGAAAACAAATTCAATCTCATCAACAAGTTTCGCAGTTCGTTTGTAAGGGAAATAGGTTTCATGGAATGTGACATCCCTAGATATAAAGATGATTTTGGTTTGCATATCCATTACTTTGTATCCTTTAACTCCAAAAGGATATCCCAAGAAGATACATTGGCATCCTCTAGGGTCAAACTTTCTTCTCCCTTGTGTCAATGTGGAAGCATAACAAAGGCAGCCAAAAAAAAGGTGGGAATATGTAGGTAAAGACTGGAATAGCATTTCGAATGGTGTTTTGTTCTGCAGCAATGGTGTGGGTGTTCTGTTTATCAAGTAAGTGGCTGTGAGGATGAATTCATTCCAATAAAACAAAGGCAGTCCTGACTGATATTTCAAAGCTCTTGCAACATTCATTAGATGTTGATGTTTCCTTTCAATGACACTGTTTTGTTGAGGGGCCTCAACACAACTTTTCTGGTGAATGATCCCTTTCAGATTGTAGAAATCAGTTAGTTTAAACTCAGGTCCATTGTCAGTTCTCAAAATTTTTTCAGAGGTTTGAAACTGATTTTCTATCATTTGAATTAATGCTTTAATGGAATGATTTACATCTGATTTTCTTCTTAGCATATACACCCAAATGGCGTGAAAAATCATCCACAATGGAAAGAAAATACTTAGACCCATCATGTGCAGTGGTGGGGCAAGGACCCCATATGTCACAATGTATAATGTCAAAAATTTGCTTAGTCTTATGTGTGCTTATTGGAAAAGGGTTTTTATGTTGTTTAGCTAATGGACATATAGAACATGGAATTTTGTTAGCTTCTTTGCAATGAGAAACAACACAATTATCTGAAATAAGCTTCATTCTAGCATCTGATATGTACCCTAAACGAAAATGCCACAAGTGTGGTTGAACATCACAATTAAAAACAGAAGTTGCAGCAAGAGGTTGTCTAAGGTTAAGAGCTGATAGGGTGGTCATTAGGGCTGTAGGTGGAACTTTGTGGAGAATGAGACTATATAGGCCACACCATGATTCACCCTTCCCAATCGTCCTCCAAGACAAAAGGTCCTGCACATAGCAAGTGTTAGACAGAAAAATCAGGCAACATGTCATTTTTTGTGTTAATTTCTTAACAGATAACAGATTGAAATGGAAGGTCGGAACATATAATACATCCTTCAAAACTAGTGAATCAGTGATTTTCACTTCACCAGAGTGTGTGGCTGGAATAGTTTCTCTAGTAGGTAACTTAACTGAGAGGCAGATATTTGATTTAATGGAGCTGTAAAACTTGGTGTTACAGATCATATGATCTGTAGCACCTGTGTCAATGATCCATGGAGTGTTAGTGAAATCATGAATGTGTGTGGGTTGAGCAGATAGGCTAATAGCTTTACCAGATAAATCAGATGGTGGTTTAATTTTCGAATGGTCAATAGTCTGCACATGATTGACGGAGTGAATGAATTGTACATTCTCCTTGGATTGAATCAAGGCAAGAAATTCCTCATATTGTCATTTGGTCAAGGAAACTGGCTTCTCACTTTCTTCCTGCATAACACTTGATTGATTTACAAAATTCCCTTCTATTCTCTGTCCTTTCTATAGTTTATGGTTTGGAGGATAACCATTCAGTTTAAAACATTTCTCCATGGTGTGTCCTATCATGTTGCAATGCGTGCACATAGGAGCTTCGGCATTCCCTGCTTTGAAGCATTTGTCTAAGGTGTGCCCAGGTATTTTACAAAAGGTACAATATGATTTGTCCCTTTTGCCTATTGTATTAGGCTTCCCATAGCTGAGTGGTCTATTGTCTCCATAGAATTTCCTAGTTACCATAGCAATAGTTTCATTGTTTACAGCAGTAGAGGTAAGTTGTCTTTGCCTCTCCTGCTGTTGTATGTAGGAGAATACCTTGTTAACAGGTGGGAGTGGGTCAAGCATCATGACTTGTGCTCTGGTGTTGTCATAAGCTTCATTCAAGCCTATCAGAAATTTTATCACATAGTCTCGTTGATGTCTATCAACTAGTACCTTCAATTGGCCACAGCTACATTCTAGGATAGGATCATAGACAGATAGTTCATCCCAAATTGTCTTCAGCTTACCATAGTAAACACTTACAGGATCATTTTCCTGCTCCAGATCGGTCAACGCCTTCTTTAGTTCATATATTCTAGGTCCATTTCGCTGAGAAAAATGATCCTTAAGCTCTGACCATATTTCATTTGCCTCATCCATGAAGGCAACACTGGATTTAAGTGAAGGGGATATAGCATTTTGGATCCAGGAAACTACCATGTCATTGCATCTTTCCCATGGATCAAAAGAATCACTAGTTGGTTCAGGTTTGAGCAAAGTCCCATTGATGAATCCCAACTTGTTCTTTGCTCGGAGTGCTCGCCGGAGTGCTCTTGACAAGGTGGGATAATTATCTGTGGTTAATAATTCTGTGACCAAAATGGTTCCAGGATTGTCTGAGTTTTCTAACTTGTATTGCTCAGAAAGTTCAGCAGCTGGGGAAGGAATTGGAGCTGCATTTTCACTACCAGCAAAGTTCATTCCGGCAATGGTAGTCATCGCTCTGATACCATGTAAGATAATGAAGTTAAAATGGTGATGAAGAACACTGATAGGTTTTGGATTAAATCAGTAATTCATTTTATATCTAAACACTAATACAAAAGACAAATATATAGAATTTACAAAGGGGCAAATGAATAAAGAGTTCTCCTAACAAACTATGCAACAGAAGGAATATTATTCTACCTAACCATGAGCAATACACGAGCTGGCAGGACACCTGGCTTGATAAGTGTGCTGCCTTATGACCTAGCTGATAAGTGAGACGGCATTGCTTATGGATGAGCTTATAAGGAGAAGAGCTGATAAGGGAGTAGCATTATCCATTTTAACAAATAAATCTTGTAAGACAGAAAAAATTGACTTTTTGCTCGGGATACTCCTCTAGTAGTTAGCCCTTTAATGTTTTTCACTCCCACAATGCTAATGAAATTATTAACAAGAATATAAAATACATAAAGGACCAAAAGTTTAAGTTGCCAAATAGCGTTCCACCGTACAACATCGCAACTGATGAGCATTCAAATATACTGCAATGCTCCATTTTCGATTAATTACTTATTTTCTGCAGTATTCTCTTCAGGTAAGCAGTGATTATATAATCTCAACGTGGAATGAATATCATTAAGTTCAATAAGCATACAGAAATGAAGAAGTCACAAATGCGAAGCAGAAATTCAAAGTCAGAACTCACCAATTGAAAGGCCGAAAACATGGGCTTTTTTCCAACCCAAGTGATCCATTAGAGCTATTGCATCTTTTGACATAATTCAAGTCTTGCCTAATAAAACAAAATAGAATCCTTAATTATTCAAGTTCACATAAATATGATGCTCAATATTATTTGGCATACTTGCCAAATTAAAAAAAAAAAGTCAAATGCTTTTAACATCTTATTATTTTTTGCTCGAAATTTATCGACATTCATTATTTTTTGACAATTCATAAACCTTAAAAAAGAGCAATCATTAAATTGAAAACCTTCATTTTCAAGTTATTTTGAAATCAAGGTCAAATTATTGCTGTTGAATAGACGCTGTAAAAAAAGCATCAACTTTAAAAGACAATTATCTACAATTTAAACTATAATGAGAATCCAATTACAAAATTAAGCAGCTTATGACTTTTATATGGGAATGGAACTCTGACCATTCCCCAATTATCAAGTGCATAGACCTCAATGCCATCACCTTCGTCACTCTCATTGCTCCGATCATTGGCCGTCGACTCATCATCATTCTAAATCACCATTCCAGTGAGACCATTTATATGTGGACTCTATAAACCATGGGTGGGATCCCAACCAATCCTAACCATTCATCCAAAAAAAAAAAAAATCAAAATGGATTACCTATGATCAAAAGAATTCTCACTAGCCCATGACCGCAAGTTCTATAGAAAATATTGGTTCCATTGATGTATGATTCGTCTCCATCTCCGTTCTGATATGAACTTACGTTACAAAAACGAATATTTTTGTGCTTTTTCTAAATTTTAGGAAGAACGGGCTCGAGAGTCACATGGAGCATTTTCATATATATTTTTTTTATTTTACGAACAACAGAATGATAATCCCCCTCTCAAATAAAAAAAAAATCTTGTAGATCTAGAACCATATAGTAAAATCGAACAGCCATGCCTTCTATTCATAGAAAAACCTATATTTACTTACCAGAAAACCTTGTTTCATTTATTTATTCGTTTGATCTATGATGGAAGGTTCAAACTTCTGCAAAAGAAAACAAAAATAGAGGGTTAGAACTTCTAAGATGGTCAGCACCGAAAAGCTTTGGCGAAATTAAACACCATATAGATAAAATCGTGGTAAAAAAGAAATAGAAAATGAAGGTTTGATTTTGTGCAGTTGCGTGGACAAGGAAGGAAAGAAGCATTGGATGTTGCTTTGAGAAATGAAGAAAGTCTGGGAAGAAAAAAAAATGACTAAAATATACAATAATGTCATGCTTGAGATAAAATAAAAGGGATAAAATTATATTACACCATGATAGCCTAATTTTAGTTGCCATTTTCTATTAAAAATAATGAAATTTCGTGAAATTTTATATTTTACGAACAACAGAATGATAATCCCCCTCTCAAATAAAAAAAAAATCTTGTAGATCTAGAACCATATAGTAAAATCGAACAGCCATGCCTTCTATTCATAGAAAAACCTAATTTTAGTTGCCATTTTCTATTAAAAATAACGAAATTTCGTGAAATTTTTCATTTAAAGTATCGAATTTTAAAAAAGCATTAAACGGGGCAGGGAGGGTACCCATTACCCGTACCGCCCCGTTTCGGACCCAGACCCAGACCCAGACCCTGACCCGAATACCCGATTAAGTGGGTAATCCCCGCCACGTTTGTTTGTGGCAGGCCCCACGGGTATCTAGTTTGTCTGATTTTTTTGTCATCCCTAAATGGAAACACCAAAAAGGGGAAAAAATCTCATGTACTTTCAAAATTAAATAAATGAAACATTTTTCTTGATATACTACAATTAGGATATACTAAATATGCTATAATATGTATAAATGAACACCATGAATGGTGATCCCTTATATTTTTCCTTTACATTTTTAAAATTGAAAACTATAAGGCTCATCTTATGTCTGCCATAGGGATGTCAACGAGATGAGGCACGAGTCGAAAATCGAAGCTTGGGATTGGTTTGAGTAAAAATAGCTCGGCATCGGTTCGAGTAAGAAATTTAGGCTCAATCCGAGTTTTCGGCTTGGGCCCTAGCGAGCCGAGCCGACTTCTTTTTTTAAAAAATTTGTGACAAATCTAATTTTTTTTTTTAAAGAATTTAAAATTTGTGCAATTTATACGAATTATAAATTAAGAGTGTGTTTGAGCCACATTATTTTTAAAGAATGTATTTTGGAATAATAGATTGATGGAGAATGTGTAGTTAAAAAAGAAGGAAAAGTTATTGATGTGATGGAAAATATTATTTTATTAAAGAATCTGCGGTTGAAAATGAGTAGAAGAATGAAAATGAAAATTTTAATATGGATCAAACATGGGCTAAATAAAAGTTACAACCCTCATTTTATTGGGGTTGAGACTGGCNGAATAGTAGATTGATAGAGAATGTGTAGTTGAAAAAGAAGGAAATTTATTGATGTGATGGAAAATATTATTTTATTGAAGGATGTGTGGTTGAAAATGAGTAGAAGAATGAAAATGAAAATTTTAATATGGATCAAACATGGGCTAAATAAAAGTTACAACCCTCATTTTATTGGGGTTGAGACTGGCTACATTCAACGTAGGTAGAGTTATTATAGCAAAAGATACTGAATATTTGAGTAAAAGAAATTGAATATTAGAGTAAAGAAATTGAAGTTTGAAGTTTGAACTAGAATACAACAAGTTTAAACTGATTGAAGTAAATTGATATGAACTTAAGTTTTTATCGCATATTTATAGGAAAAAAGTTATATTTGGTTTGACCAAATTTGATTTTCAATTTCAAAACATGATTTGCACAACCCAAGCTACATGTAACATGAAAGGTAGTTGCCTTTTAAAAAAAGATGAGCCACACGAGCTCGCTCGGGTTGGAGTCGACGCCCCAAAATGGGGCTCGGCCTGAGCCACGGGTCACCTAAGTGGTGAGCCACATTGACAAGTATGGCACTTATTGTAACTCCAAAATAAATGCTAATTTGAAATTCAATGGAAAATAGGTGCTACAACAAGGGATTAATAGGGTTATTCATCTGGGACAAGCTAGAAAAAGTTAAGAAGAAAAAGACTTATATAAAATCTTTGTGCTTCCTTTCAGAATAGATGTGGTTTCCATCAATTTTGTGATATGATCCAGGAGTCGAGCCCAATGAAGCCGAGCCTAGGACAAGACCCATTGATTATTGAAGGAGGCCCGATGATACGTTCGAGGGCAAAGGGGATGAAAGAGGCGATGAGACTGCGTGCTCAATCTATGGTGGACAAAGTTTCAAAGTTAACAAGTCAAGGAATAAGTTTCATGTTGGGCTCGGAAGAAGAAGTCAAATGGATCAACTCGGTTCAAGCAGCAAATGAGCAGCGTGGATGAAAATGTGCTTAACTTTCAGCTTGGGTATTGGATTTTCATCCATGAGTACAATTCGAAATCGTCACGAAATTCTGCACAAGACAAAATGGGTTTCATTTTTAATACTATATGATAACATAGTGTAAAATGAATGCGACCGCATACCTATCTCCCGAGAAAAAATTGAAAGCTAAAAGATGAACTATACGACTGCATTGAAATGTACTATGCGACCGCGTAGTACATTTTCAGGGTGAAATTTTTCCTTCTCTGTGAAAGTTTCCTAATTGCATTAAAACACTATTTTTAATACCTTTGTAATCTTTTAGGAATTTATTTACGTCTTAACTAGGTTTTTAGAGTTTCCATATAAATAGATCTTATTCTTTTCATTGTATTAGACAACATTATCGAGAATTAATCAAATCTTGTTCTTCTTAGAACTTTATGAACTTATCAAGTTAATCTTGTGGCGTTCAACATCGAGTGTGGATCACTATTGTGTATTCAAGAGGTCATTCAAATTTCATTTTGTTTGGTTGCTTGGTTCATTATTCTTGGTTCAAACTCTAAACCGGATTATTTTTTGAGCTTTTTTGGGATCATCAATCTTTTGTGGGGTTGCGTAGTGATCATTGCTACATGATTCTCATCAGTTGGTATCAGAGCACGACTCCAAGATAATCAAGGTTATATCTTTTATTGTTTTGAGTCTTGCTTTCTTATGTTTCTATTGTTCTTCACGTTCTTCAAGTCAGTTATTAGTTTTTGAGTTTTGATCCAAAAAAAGTACAAAAAAAGAGTCAAAGTTATTTTTTAGGCTATGTAAAAGTCCAAATTAATTTTCGTTTGTTTCGCTGAAAATTAAAAAAATAGAAATTATTATTATTATTTTCGAGAATTTCCAACATTTTTCAATTTTCAGTTTTTGAGTAAAAAAAAAAAAGAACCGTTCAATTTCATTCCATTTTACTTTCTTGAATTTTCCATTGGTTTCATCTATACAACTCCTCACTTCCTTTTTGTTTTTGAGTCATTCTTCATCTTTTTTTTTCTTTCCTCTTATCACAATTCGTGATCATACTCGGTTAAATCCACGGGAACATATTTTTTTGAGTTTACCTTGTTCTTTGAAGTACTTGGGCGAAAATAGTGGTAAAATGTAAAGTGGTGAGATTAATAGAGGGAAAAGTCATTAATTGACTGATACACAAGTGATCATTTGTAAGACATAAATTCTATAGAATTAGGATATTAGATAGAGAGGGTTCCAATTCAATCAGGCAGTTGAATCAAATCAACACTACAGAGGATGTAATAAGGCGGTTTGAAAGGGTGCTTGAGAATGTGAGTGAAAGGCTTGATAGGTTAGATATATTGATGGCAAATCTTTATAGGGGATAATCAAATGCAAGGAGACTACCGAGTAGGCGGGAGCCTACGGTGGAGGTGCATAATGATTATGAGTATGGTAGTGACATGGATGAGGGTGCATCGGTGGTGGGTGATATGGGTAAGATGAGAAAAAAGGAGGTAGGTTGGAAAGAAGGGGTAGAAATTTTTTTGGAGATGAAGTAGATGCGAATATGGGCAGTATTAAGATGTCAATTCGACTGTTTAAAGGAATGAGTGATCCGAAGGCTTGTATGGAGTGAGAGAAGAAGGTAGAGTAGATATTTGAGTGCCATAATTATTCTGAGGAACAAAAGGTAAAAATAGCAGATCTTAAATTTGTTGACTATGTCATAACTTGGTAGGATCAAGTGGTTACATCAAGGATGAGGAATCGAGAGCGAATGGTTAGTACTTAGGATGAGTTGAAGACTATCATACGATAGCGATTCGTGCCTAGTCACTATTACAGGGAGCTGTATCAGAAATTGCAAAGTTTATATCAGGGATCGAAGAGTGTGGAAGACTACCATAAAGAAATGGAAATTTTGATAATCAAGGCAAATGTGGAAGAGGATTGAGAAGCCACCATGGCCTATTTCCTACATGGGTTGAACAAAGATATTGCTAATTTTGTGGACTTGTAGCACTATGTAGAGATCAAAGACATGTTGCATGTGGCCATGA
>CAIGRH010063975.1:0-10076 GCA_903798295.1 Fraxinus nigra
GAGAGAGAGAGAGAGTCAATTTAGCTCTCTAGGTCGAATTTTAAATTTCAATAATCCACTTCTATGATTATCTATATAATACTTAAATATTTTAGAAGACATTTGGTTTGCTATTTCGAGCACTGATGTTCATCTCATGTTAAGGATCGATGACGTGTCATATAAATCTATTGATGGATTTTAATCTTGATAATATATTAACATAAAATTGTTCTACTTTACTAATAATCAAATTTCAACAATTTATTAAAATTTCAAATCAAATGTATTTTTCAATTTTTCTTTTTATTTTGAAAAACATTTTTTCAGAATAACAAACCAAATGCATTCTGCTCATGAGCTTGAGAAAGGAATTAGTGATGAGTCAATTGGCACTTTAGAAGGATGGCTATGTTTTGCACACTAATTTTGGTTTGCCATTGACACTTGCACCTACTTATTTAGAGAGTGGTCGATAAGAGTATTGTTAACACTAACCATACCAAGTGNTTTTAATCTTGATAATATATTAACATAAAATTGTTCTACTTTACTAATAATCAAATTTCAACAATTTATTAAAATTTCAAATCAAATGTATTTTTCAATTTTTCTTTTTATTTTGAAAAACATTTTTTCAGAATAACAAACCAAATGCATTCTGCTCATGAGCTTGAGAAAGGAATTAGTGATGAGTCAATTGGCACTTTAGAAGGATGGCTATGTTTTGCACACTAATTTTGGTTTGCCATTGACACTTGCACCTACTTATTTAGAGAGTGGTCGATAAGAGTATTGTTAACACTAACCATACCAAGTGATATACAGTGAGAGAAATTTAACTACTTGAAATGTAGAATTGAAGCAATCAAAGTATCTTTAGAATCCTATATTCATTTTAAACATAATCCCCATCTTCTCTTGTGAATACAACTGACCACAAGGTACAAATTGATCGTTCGGTCCTTTCAGCATCTATGCTATAACCTCAGAACAGCCAATTTGCCGTTCAGATCAATTGCGGAACAACAACTAAGCGCTCCATTGTTTGCAGCTGGTCATAAGGAGCAATCTGCAATAAAAACAACATATGAAAATATCATCAGCACAAAGCGGAATACACTGCGTCCAACACGCATAATTCTGTGTTTTAAGTTACCATAGAGATGATTTTGTTTTGTAGCCACAATTTAGTTGCAATAACCAAATTTCTGATATTTCATATTGTTAACAAAAAACTCTGCACAACAATGTGTCAAATTTCCGTTTAACAATTAGTTTTTTGAAATATTGCCAAAAATCAGGTTAGATATACGTACCTGGCTAAATCCATCTGCCCATGTAATCGATACAGCATAATTTCCCATGGGCCGAATTTCTTCAGGTTCAATGTCCTCTGGAACATCAACATACTGCAGTTTCTGCTCACCAGTCCATTCATCCTGATTCGACCAAAATGAAATGATCATTAGTAAGATTATCAACTTTCACATGAAACGAGAAGATTTGAAGATAAAAATGGTACTTTGTCGAGGGTTTTCATTTCAGAAAGTAACTTTTCATTTACTTTGGTTCCAAAATCCGAATTCTAGCAATTTTTTTCCTGGAAGTTGCATGAACTATATGTTGTGCTACATTACTCAATTTTATGAATTCCAGCTCAGTTAGACCAGTAGCATTCTACTCTATTCAAATGAATCTAAAATGTAGCAATGATAACTCTAGAAATTTTGTTCATGGTACGGACCTAAGAATATAGGGAATAGATATGTCGGCTGATATTAACAACTGTAAAGGCAGTAAACACATTTTCCAGCCTCTCTCGGTCTCTGTACAAATATATTTTACCTCACAAATCCTTGTGAACTAAATTTAGGCCAACAGCTTAGAGAGCATCTATGAGCTTTCCCTTTATCACAAAAATCTAGACTTCGTATAGGTTTCACTTCATAGTTTCAAGATAGAGCTATTTTCACAAATGATTTAACATTTTAAGTAACGTAGAAAATCAATGGATGTTCCGCAAACCAGATATTCAAATCACAGTTGTCTCTGACTGTGAATTACTTAACCATATAAAGTGGCACCATAGAAGAGTGCTGTATGATCACTTTTAATGTTTTCCATAACAATTCTCATTTTAACGCCTGTACCATATTTTTTAATGTCTGACTTATTTATTATCTCAATGACTAAATTGCAAAAAGATTATTCTACTTACCACACTTTGAGCAGATCGATCGTTTCGTCTAACGGTTGCGGGATGCAAATAAAACTCTTGAACTGAATCGGGTACTTTCACCCTGATTGCCTTCATACCTTTATCATAAGTGAGAGCCGTCGATACTGTAGCAAAACAAAGATGCTCTATAAGAAAGTCCACAGCAAGAGTTTAAGGGCCCGTTCGGTAGGGATTAAAATCATATTAAAATTGAAAAACTAGCGTTATTGTTGACTTTTATTAGATGAGTGAGACCCAATAACGGCCATATTTTCAATTTTAATTGGTTTAATCCCTACCGAACGGGGCCTAAACTTTAGATCTTCACAAATTTGTGCCAAATGTCAACCCTGGCTAATGATGGCTGGTTTATTCCCATATACAAGTTCTATCAATTGCTTATATTGTGAGTAACAGATATCTAGTTTGAAACTCAATCCCTTTTCTTCCAGAACTAATATCTCCCAATAATACTTACAAGACAAGTCCTTGTACCATTTGAATAACGGTAGCACCTATGCTTTCCTACATTTTAAATTGAAATCTATCCCCGGGTCATTAAAGAATGGAGATTAAGCGACCTTGTTGGCAGATCTTGGCACACTGTTGGACTACACATATGCCCAACTCTTGAAATGTTCTTGCAACTTCACCTTGAGGATCAGCCACGACTTCAGGGATTCCACTATCTCCAGAAGCTGATAACTGTGAAGTGAAGAATAATACACAAATAGACATATTTATTACGCATTCCCATCCATCGTTAAGGATACAAAGAAATCTAAATATAGTACCAAAAGAATAAATAAAATAACATTGGCAGTTAAGTACCCATATATTCTCTATAAAATGCCAATTACTGAAATTATATTAATTAAATGAAGGCAAAATGGTTGAAATCAGGAAATGTAAATGTCCTGTCTTTTGTTCATTTTCAATAATTACATGCTACCAAAAGTCAACTACCTAATATGCAATAAATGGTTTTTAAAATATATGGACTTTACTTAATGTGTAAAATTCTAATTAACTGGTCAGGCGCAAAGGATTTGATGAGGTAAAGACAGTAATTCTCCCTTAAACAAAAAAAGTTTTTCTCTGACTGTCCTCCGTTAAAATTTATATATCATTTATACAGTGGTCAAACTTCTTTTTCAATCACACATTTCAATAGACTCATAAGTACTATACACTAATTGCTAATTTCTATCTACAAATAAAACTGTTTAAATATTCTTTCTGAACAGAGACTCATGAAAAGTTTTTCGTCTTGAATTATAGTACAGTAAAATGAAAATAACCAAACTTTATACGGACTGATTATACCGCTTAGATCTCCCAGTTAAATATATATCTAAACAATGACCTAAGCATACCGCCAGTGGAACTTACAGTTGGTCTAATTGGGAGCTCAAAAAGATGGGGGATCCCAAACTGCTCAACAACCTGCAGATGTGCGTGTAGAAATGAGACAGAAGTACAAATCTGCAGAAATGCAGGGGACTCGCAGCATTATTTGACATTGTTTGGTTAATATTATAAATGATTTATTATCATTGTCCATCATTTTGTAGCAAAGTTTCTGGAGTGGCTGAGAAGTGGGACAGGCAAAACAAAAGTTAGACAAGAAAGCAGTTGAAAACCTGAGAACCTGACCCTCTACCAAATGGATAGTAGCGTTTTCCATCAGCATCAAAATGGCACATATTTTCAACCACAGCTACACAAGGAACCTGTCAAAACGATATACAAGGCAATTGTAAACCCTTCCTAGCATTGGGATTGACTAAAATTAGTAGAATTAAGTTAGGATTCATAGTAGTAGTAATCCAACTATTAGTTTTTGGGTGAAAAGGGGATTTTATATAAGAAGAAAAGGACTCATAATATAATCGAGAGAAGGACTTCATATGCAATTAGGAAAAGGATGATTGTTTTCATAATAAATAAGGAATGCATGGCATTGAGTCTAGTGTGCATGGCAACAAGGTGACGTAAATTCGGGCAGAGAACTATGTACATTCACAATTGTAAGAGTTTTAGAGAGAGAAAGCTATAAAGAGAAACGGTATGTGCATGTTTGTGGCATACGTTGAGTGTTCTAATTTTGTGCATGGAGAAGTCGGAAAAAGTAAAGAAAATATTGTATTGCAAGGTTTTCTTAGCTAATAAAGCCTTCTTCTCTCGTGGTCGTTGATGATTTGCCGAACCACATTTAATTTGTGTTTTTTTCTTTCCAGGTCATTCATTTTCGCTGCATTCACTGCATGTTTGGTGGGATTTTATCCAATACCTAGTACTATCCTAACTTATATATTTGTCTCACACTTAATTCATTTCAAAAGCGAGAAATATTCAAATCATTAGGAGAGCACATTAGAGAATATAAGAAACGTGCCTTTAGCTTTGAAAACATGCGAACTCCTTTGGCAACATCTATGAATGCAAGCTTCTGAGGTGTGGTAACAATGACAGCAGCAGTCAATGGAACGACCTGAAAGTGGAAATCAAGAGTATCACTTAACAATATAGCTATATTTGTAGGGGACTCAGCTGAAAAGGCTAAAGGAAATCATCTCATCAAATAGGCATCAAAACAATACCTGGCATAAGGTGAGTTGAATATCACCCGTTCCAGGGGGCATGTCAATAACGAGGTAGTCCAGTTCTCCCCTATATAGTAGCAACAATCATGTCAAAGCCACATCCATCTCAGAAACTGTGTTGACTGATAAAATTGATATCAATTTCAGAATAGGGGTATGTCAAGAAAGGCAATCAAACAAAGCAACATAAACTCAGAATATTCGACCATTGTGATAAAATCGATATCTAGTGAGCATTTGATATATCACTAAGAAACGATCTTCATATATGAGTATTTCTGGACTTTGCCCAATTGACAAGGTGCTTTAAAAGTTACCAAGCGTAATTATATCATGGACAATCAAAAAAGAAATGGTTGACAGGATAAATATCCCAATGACCAAGAACTATCAATAAAATCCTAAAAACACGATTCACTATAAATTGTATATTGTTACTTGAACTTTTTGATTCACGTAGGAAACATGTCATACCATTCAGTAGTAGTCAATAGTTGATTGATGACCCCTGAAACCATTGGACCTCGCATTATTGCACGTCCTTGCCCAGCAAATCCAAATGATACCAACTTAACACCCAAGTATTCAGTTGGAATGATGGTTCGCTTCTCCGGATTCTATAATCTCTCTTTCAAGGATTAAAAAGTGATTCAATGAATTGCAAATATTTTGGACAAAAACTGAAAGATTACCATTTCAAGTAACTGGTTTTCTGGGGAGACCATCGTTGGCAAACTAGGGCCATACACATCAGCGTCGAAAATCCCAACTCTTGCACCCATACCAGCCAAAGTGTATGCAAGGTTCACAGCTACTGTTGATTTTCCCACCCCTCCCTTCAATTATAGGAGTATTAATATATCAAAAGAAAGTTTTGGTCTGCTTCCAGGAAATTAATGAACATTAAATGACACTCGATAAAATACATAAAAGCAGGGCACTAAAGGGATAAAAGGTTTATGAGTTTTGGTTCAATACCTACAGTTACAGTGAGAAGCCAATTCGCTATATTTCAGACCGAAAATATATATAAATGTATGTATATATTTATATGCGCACATGTGGTGTTATAGCAGAACATAACACAATTATACAATATGACGGGTTAGTAGTGATGGAACTCTGCTGCCACTCCTTAAGAGCATTGTTAGTTCTCTCCTGGCCAGGTCTCCACTTCACAAAGTAAAGCTTATAGTTTTCCCTCGTGAAACAGTGCAGAAAAATACGAGAATCCCAGGATAATAAAAGGTATGAACTAAATTTTCTTTTCCATAAACAACCAGGACAACAAGACAAAAAAATGCCAAGATTTAATTCCTAAAATGACAGAAAATGAGATTCACAGTGAACAAGGTAGATGATCATTGTGCACTGCATGATACTCATTAATCCAAAAGGTAAGGTTAAATGGGGAAAAGAAAATAAAGCAAATATCAATGTTGGAAAGAAAAACTTGTTTTGGTAACATATCTCGAACTTACTTTAGAACATCTTACGCTGATACAGAACGAAGAGAGTCATCAGGTATTAGATAATCGTACCTTGCAACTTGAAACAGCAATGATGTTCGATATTGTTCGCAGATTTTCTGGAAGGTTCCCCGCATAAACAGGTCTTGCTGGTCGGGCTGACATTGTAACACTTACCCTTTTGACCCAGGGAAGTGCTGCCACCACCTCATTAGCCTGCTTCTCGAACTAGAGACACAATTTTTTGATGGCATTAGGTATGTTGCAAATGTACTCAAAACAACATCATATCTAAACAAACAAAACTTCGTCAGTCTCTGCGCAACGTGTGCAATAGAAATTAGTTTGATAACTTGCCATCCAACAGAAAAAAGAGAGAAGAAAAATATAGTAATCCCCTTGGTCTTTTGCATATTATTGAGTAACGGACAAAGCTAAAGTAAGCAAAGAATTAGTTAAAAAGGGTATGTACCACTTGATACACACATCAAATCTTGATAAAACAATGGTGATGGTGACATTTACCATGTCCTTGATTGGACATGCTGGTGTTGTCAGTTCTAACCGAAAAGAAACCTGAGATTCAAAGTATAAAAGTTGAATGAGGACATCAGTCATCATGTAGTTATTATGGACTCATCACATCAAATTTCTAAACAACCTCTCCTAGTGCCTTGTTCACATTAAGGTCCTTCACAAATCCACAAGAGACAATGTCTGTACCAAAGTCTGGATCTATGATCTGAGACAAGGATTTTAGCACATCAGTCTCAGCTGTTTGACTTGAAACGGCTGAAGCAGAAGCTGCAATTAAAATTTTGATAAGAAAAACATTACATAAAAGAGTAAAAGCCAAAAAATTCTGCCTTGATGACATATAGTGTGGGAAAGATAATATGTTATGAGTATCATGGCTATTTCTTATTGGTCTGCATGACTCACAAAAAATGGTAAGATGGATTAACCACAAGAACATAATCAAAATATTTCGCTCTCCAAGGATATTTAGTTTAATGGTTTTACAGAAACAAGCACAAGTACAGGGCTACTACGTAGCTATTGGTCTGAATGACTTAAAAAATAAAAATTGTAGTAGCTATTGCTTAATCAGATAAATGTTGTTACAGTATGATGCTCTCCAAGGGTATTTACAGTAAGGATTACAAAAAAATAGGGATAGGTACAGGACTCGTAACATTATTATCAAAATCTTGGTCCAGCTCTAAGAATCTTGCAATCCAAAAATATCAAACCAATTCTGATTCCAATCTAGATTCCTTAGGATCTTAACTTTTTCATTGGACAATTAAAATCATACAAACGAGTTTATGATAATTCTTTCAGCCTTTCATTACTAGTTCCAACCATATTTCCTTGTTCGTAAGATAACTGGGAACTTAAATTTTTACTCAGAAATAGCATTCTGTTTCTATGCAAAATTTCTAACAAGATTGGGAACTTACTGAAATAATTTTTCTAACTTAGAACTAACATTTTCTTTAGGAAAAATATTTATATACACTTCTAATTCAAGCCTATATGCGTATTTCTCGAATGTAATCTCATTCGTGTGAATAGAATTTCCACCTTCATCTAGATACAACCTTTCCAAAAAAATTCATTCGAAATGCATTACCGTCCAGCAGCAGGATTTGGATAGTTATTATACCAGTCCATAAAAATTTTCCCTCATTCTTGCCAAAAAAGAAGGAAGTAACACCCATATTTATTTCAGTAAACAGAGGAAACTAAAGACTAACACCAAAATTGAATTTGTGAGGAAGAAAAAATTGACTTAACGTCAATTTTCCTTCAAATCTTGTTTTGAGCTCTGCCGTAGAAGCTCATACAAACCTTCAAAATTGTCTTCATATTGCAGCCAACCAGTATATGAAACTTGTGCATATAATCCAATTGCATTTGGTCAAATTCTAGAAATGGGTTTTCATTATTACTTAAATTGAATTAGTTTGGAAGAAAAAGTCCACCTTGAACAGAAGCAGCTTTAGGTGTGATTGAGCTCCACGCAGAATCTTTAAACGAAACCCATGCATGCCTTTCATTTCCTTGAGATGGAAACAAGTAATTAACAGGAGATCGAACAAGAGATTCGTCGACTACTCTATATATATCGATCAGGAACTAAGAAATATGAAAATTCAGGCATAAAAAAGGAGTTTCAATTCAATATATGTGATGTATAAACATACACATAAAGCAAAACTTACTTCCTCTGGGTTGTGAATTCGAGAAATGAAATGGCAAGGTGGACGAGGATGGAGCGCGAAGAAGCTGCATTTTTATGCATACAAATGTGTGTTTTCTCGTTCTTAGTGCATGCGTTTGTGTGGAAGGAAGGAAGAAGGTGAGGTTTTCTGAGCAAATATTTTGAGCCTCATGTCTCATATCTCATTTTCAGAATGGGGTATTTACACATTTGGTCCTTATAAAGTCAATTTTATTCTAAATTAGTCCCTAAAGAAATAACCCTTGAAAATAAGCTTCAACATACTTTTAATTTAATTTTCTAAATCTAAAAAAGTTATAAAAAAAAATGGCTCTCCACAGCTAAACTCACCCTCTATTTGTATTTTATATTAAATGTACTAAATAAATTAAAAATTTCAATGCTCGACTTTGAATATTTTAGTTAATAAATTATATCATTTAAAAGATATTTGAAAAGGATGGAAAAAATAACAAATTGTTATAATGTAAAATAAAAAGCTAGTTGGAATGTGTCAAAATTTCATTCTTTACATTAAAAGACTATTTTTATTATTTAGGAGATGATCCTTAAAAAGAAAGAGTATCTTGAAGATACTAAAATAGTGTCAATTCGATCAATTTGTTAATTCAATTGACGTGAAATCTTGGGTAAATCGTAAAAGTGGTTGTGTACTAAGTACTACCGCATAAACCCTGAAACTTGTTTTTCTTGCAATTAATTTTAAGCTTATCGAAATTGATTTTAGAATCCTACATAGATCAAAACGTAAAATCAATCGAGAGGAAAAAAGTCTCTGAGTTTTGTCATTCTATTTTTAGCATTGAGGTCGTGTTGCAATGAAAATAAACACAACTACGTTACGATCTAATAATGTAATATAGTACTAGGGGTGCTATAACATCGATTTATGTGGTTGCAAGTGATTGTGTATCTTAAAAGTAACTCATTCCCTTACTTTTAAGATGTTTTATCAATTAGTGACGCTTGTATGCAGCCTAGATTGGTACAATATTATTCTTTACGATCTATATAGAATTTTACTTAATTTAACTAATACGTTGATCAAATCGAAACTATTAGGAAACTTGTATGATTGATTTAGAACATGATAAATATTAAGAACTAAATTAAATTTTTTATAATTTCAATGACCAAATGTATATGTATGTTAACCATTTGGCTAACATTATAAAAGAATTAAGGTATTGATTTTGAAAAATTAGTTGCTACCAATTAAAACAAGAAGTAGAAGAAGAAGAATGAATGGATTATAATCCCTCATTTTTCCTTATAACAAAAATTGGTAAATCCCAAAGTGGCAGAACGGATCTGTTTAAATTCTTATATAATAATTATGAATTTAACATGAATAAATTCGAATACACACTTATTGAATTGATGAACATGCTTAAGACTGTTAAACACAATATCTATGTTTGTAGTTGGCAAATCTTAGTCATAGATTCCTCTAGGGAAGTCTAAAAGATGTTTTGGGAAAGCAACCAGATGACTAAGACAGTTAAACCGAATAAGGACAATATCAAATCTAACGACCCTTATTATCATTTTGG
>CAIGRH010064005.1:0-10705 GCA_903798295.1 Fraxinus nigra
AATATATACAAATACAAAAAATTAAATTTACCTAATTAATTTGCTATTTTATTTAGAAAAAAATTTAATTAATTTAATATAAAGAATTTAAAAAATTATTTAGATTCGATTTTTCGGTTCTTGGCCTAGAACCGAAAGTCGAACCAAATCTATCGGTTCTCGATTCAGATACCCGTTCGGGTATTTAATTTTCGAAGAATCGCTCGGTTTGGTTCGATTTGGTTCAGTTCGGTTCGGTTCGAGAACTTTTGTCCAACCCTAGCCGCTACAATTTTTGACGCCCTATGCGGAGCACCCTCAGGGCCGCCTCTGCATATGTCCCTGCAACTTCCAGGTAGCACCACCAACCTACCACCTAGAACAACCATAGTTGTTCTTCAAATGTGAATTTCAAATGCCAGACTTTTTGGAAATACTACGATGAGGATGTAATTGTCCATTTCCCAATTGTAGAAATTGATTTGGATAACAAACCTAGGGTTCATGCTGATTTGGGACGAAATGTGAATTGCAGAAATTTCTATTAATTGGGAATGTAGATGTTGAACTTCTTGGATGTAGATATGAAGTAATTTGTTTGTGGAAAAACCCTAGGAGTTGGGATGATTTGGGGATTAATTTGATTTCAATTTGTAGGTTTGATGAGAGAATTTTTTATTTTGATTGAAGACGTCGTGTTTCAAATTGGAGAAGTCGTGTTTATCTATAACAATTTACAAGATTAACTGATTCTGTGTGCCACGTGGATTTTTTTTTTTGCCTATTGTATAAATGGGAAATGACCATGGTGATCGATGGGTAATTAGATGAATAGTTTAGTGAGCATTAGATAACTTTTTCAGCGAGCAAGTATAAACTTTGGTGCCACTCATTTAATTAACTCAATAATAATTTGAATTGAGGGGGCGATTTTCCCCAAATAGCTTGCTCGTGTTGAAAGATTAAGCGTAAAGAAACACAATTGGAACACATGCCCGATTTACCAGCAAGATTCTTCAAGGTAATTTTGCCCCCAAAATCATTTTTTGTAGCATATTATAGTGGATTATTCTGCTAAAAAGTTGAAATACGTTATGAAATCTGATATGGGTAGCGTATCAATTGGTACTTGAAGGGAATTTCAGCTTCTTCCATGTTTAATTTGAGCAACTTTCTTGAATTCTGACAACAATCTGAGAGTATGAGTTTGAGGTTGTGCTGTGGAAAATGGTAATGCAATCTATCGTGGGATTGTCTAGTTCATTAAAATGCATCTCATCACAAATCTAATGAGTAAAAACTTTCATTGGCCACTAAACTTATAACTTCACCATGTTCTGGTAATTCAACTTCACTTTCACTCTCACAGGTCACTGGACTTACAAGCCAACCCCTCCATCCATCACCTTCCGGCCTCGTCGTTTCAAATCGTCCGACGTGGCTTCACGGTCGCCGATGAGGCAGTCGACGGCGTCAACTTCGCCCACGTTGGACGCGATTTCAAGCTGTTAAAACGCCATTTCTCTCCCTTCAACACCCTCCTCCAAATCGAACCTGAGCCCTAGATCGATTGCCTTAAAATCCCTCCCCAAATCGATTCCCCAATGCGACGCAGTTAAGAACGCGAGCCCTAAATCGCCCACCTGGAACGCGAATCAATTCAGCCACTTCATAAGGTCATTTTCAACCTGTAATAAGTCCAAACATGGAGGAAGATGATGGAGGTAAAGCCCAACTTTCATTTGATTTTTTGTTTCCATTTTTTCGGTGAACTTGGATACATATTTCAGTTACTTAGCAATAGCTTGTCTTGGCTTTTTCGTGTGGGATTTAACCTTTAGAGTAACTGACCAATTAAAGGTTCAACCTTGCTTAATTAGTTATTCTGTACTTCATGCAAATATAGGTCATCTGATGTCGTGAAGTTGCTGTAAATATGAGTTTCGACTTGTTGGTTGTTCTGTTGAGTGTGTTACCTACTTTGGTTACATTTTTGTTTTTTTGTTGACATGGTCTGGACCGAATCATGTTATATGTGTGTTGTATTTCTTCTAAGACCTTGTAAATAATTTCATTGTTTTATTTTGTTGATAGATGAAGACTCGGATTTTGTGGATTCCGAGGTGGACATGGCTTCTAAGGAAGATGATTTGTTGTACAACCACAATGTCACGAATGGCATCGAAATTGGATCGGGGATGAATGAAGCAAGAAACAAAGGAGCAGCGATGAGTTTAGGGGAGGTATGAGACGATGAATTGGAGTACCCATCTTCTGAGGAGTTATTATTGGCTTGCTTATCGAACGAAGATGTTGGTTATCGCTTCCCAGAATTTTTTGCTGAGACGGATATGAGAAATCCACAGTTTGAGGTTGGACAACTCTTTCGGGCAATGGAAGAGTTTTGGGCTGCAGTGAAGAACTACAGTGTTCTCAATGGTTACAATGTGAAGTTCAAGTGTAATGATAGAAAATGAGCTCAAGGAGTTTGCAAACGAGGATGTAATTGCAGGATATGGGCCTCGAAGTTGAGTACGGCGGAGGAAGTACAAGTGAAGTCTTACACTTCCGAACACACATGCACACGGAGCCAACACAATAGACATTGCAACTACATCTTCTTGACAAATAGATACATTGACCAGTTCAAGGCAGACCCTGATTGGAAAACAAATTCAATTTTGGCGAATGTGAAGGATGATTTGAAAACGGAGATAAGTAGAAGTATGGCAAACAAGATGAGGCAGTATGCTAAGGAATTGTTGTTTGGAACAATGGAAGAACAATTCGAAATGTTGAGGAGATATGCTGCAGAGGTACATCGGACGAATCCAGGATCAACAGTGATTATATCTTTACATGAACAATTATTCGAAGTATCTATATATGCTTCAGTTCCTGCAAGGTTGGGTTTAAAATTGGATGTAGGAAAGTGGTGGGTGTTAATGGCTACCATTTGCAAGGTTATTTCGGGGGAATTATGTTAACAGCAGTGGGACATGATGCTAATGATTGTATATACCCTGTGGCGTATGCTATTGTTGAGAAGGAAAATACAGACACTTGGAGATGGTTCTTGAAATACCTTCGAGAGGACATTGAAATGAACAACGGGAGGGGTTATTCCTAGAGGCAGAACATCGTTTCTGTGTACGACATATGTACATAAACTTCTTCAGCGCCGGACATAAGAGCAAAATACTAAAGGATTTTCTTTGGCATGCCGCCAAGTCAATAACTGTTGCTGAATTCAAACTTTGGATGCAAAAAATCCGCGACGTAAGTGAAGATGCATATGGATGGCTGATGAAGAAACACCCTCAAGAGTGGAGTCGTTCACACTTTCTAGTTTACTCCAAGTGCGATATTCTGCTTAATAACATATGCGAAGTGTTTAACAAAACGTTGTTGGGCGATAGGGAGAAAATGATTCTAAATTTGTTGACATCGGTGCACATGTCTTTCATGAAACGAATATAGTAGAGATGAGAGAAAATGATACGATGCGAAGCTCGTTTGTGTCCAAAGATAACAAAAAACTGCACAAGATCACTGAGTTGTCAAGAGAATGCACGTTACACTTGTCTGGGGGTTCGAGATGGCAGGTTGATTGCAGTTATGAGACATTTGTAGTTGATCTCGCGGAACATACCTGCGCATGCCGAAAATGGGATCTTACTGGTATATCGTGTATGCATGCCGTCGCAGTGATACAAGATTGTAGAAATGCACCAGAGGATTATATTGATAATTGTTACACGATCGAAACGTACTTGAGTTGTTATAATAATATCATGAATCCAATAAACAGCACAATGCTATGGCCTGAGGCTGATGCCCCTACAATCATCCAGCCTAAATGGACTACGCCTCAACGGGGAAAGAAATAGAAAAAGAGAAGGAAACAAGCGGAAGAAATGACAGTGCACAGTCAGGGAAAGTTATACATCAAGAAGAAAGGGCAAGTGCAAATGACGTGCTCGATCTGTAGATTGAAGGGGCACAATAAAAGATATCACTCAAAACCAAGTGCCCCAGATCAGGATTGGTGCAATGTTGAATTAAATCTAGTTGCTTCAAATAGCATGGTATCAGTTAATGAACATGTGAGTAAACATCAAATTCATTTTTTAGTTACTTAACTATATTTGCAATTTATTACAACTACATTTATCTATTGGATTACAGGGTAAAATGGTTTCATTAAGAGGTCATGGATCGACCCAAAACCTAAATGACGAAGAGCCGATGCAATTCATTCCAACCCCCATCGTACCTAGACAGACAATTCGTGATTGAAGGGAATGTTGTGGGTATTTTTGATGATTTTAGGGTGTCATTAAGAGGTCATGTTTTTTGTAATGACAAGTCTCTTGGATATGGCTGAATGCTGTTTTTTGTAATGTATTTAGGCTGTTTTTGTATATGCATTAAGGCTATTTTTTGTAATGCATTCAGACTGTTTTTTGTAATGCATCAAGGATGTTTTTTGTAATGCATCAAGGCTGTTTTTGTTTTGCTGATAGCCTGGTTTGTTGACAATTGTAAATTTGGTGGAAAGAAATGTGATGGTTCCAATTCATGCATTTTATAATGGATTCGAAAGGTTAATGCTTTCTTATTTAATGGGAATTCATAGATTTGTAGCAGCACGAAAGATATAGAAAATGTCAACATCAGGAAAGAAATAGAAAATGTAAACATTGATATCCCATTAGTCAAAAGGTGTACACCCAATTCACAATCACAGTTCACATTTACAATGAATCATTGTTTCTCCTACTCTAGGACAATTCACAATGACAATTCACATTTACAATGAATCCTTGTTTCTCCTACTCTAGGACAATTCACAATGACAATTCAAAAGGCCTCTTTCTCTGCCAGTTCAACTACATCTGTTGAATTCCTAGGCTTCATCTCCAGAATTTTTTTAGCTTTTTCTGATTCCTCATATCTACATCACCAAGCAACTATCATTCTCTTCATCACTAGAGGCAGAACACCATTCTCATGAGCATTAGATGGAGTTGAACTCACCACCAAGCAACCATCATTCTCATCACCACCAAGCAACGATCATTCTCATGAGCACCAGATGGAGTTGAACTCACTAATGTTGCCACCAAGCAACCATCATTATCAATTGTTGTCCGGTAGGGCTAGAATAGCAAAAGGACCAAGTAAGATTAAAACCAATCGAAAATTTCCATAAGAACACTGCAAACTAAAACCAATCAACAATTTGAATAATTAAAGATCGAAAATTTCCTTCTTCTTCAATAGATTGATGTAGCAAAAATTTCCATAATTGCAAATCGAGAATTTCCTTCCCTTATATTTACCTCCATTATCTCCCTCCATGTCTGTATTGGCTGCAAAAACTCGTTCCAGGTGATGTAGGGCTCGATTGACGTTGTGGAGGAATGTGGTGGCGCTTCAGGTCGCGTTTTCAGAGTTGGCAAGGATCGAAATTTAGGGTAAAACCAAATGAAGTGGCTGAATTGATTCGCGTTCCAGGTGGGCGATTTAGGGCTCGCGTTCTTAACTGCATCGCCTTGGGGAATCGATTTGGGGGAGGGATTTTAGGGCAATCGGTCTAGGGCTCAGGTTCGATTTGGACGAGGGTATTGAAGGGGGAGAAATGGCGTTTTAACAGCCTGAAATCGCTTCCAATGTGGGCGAAGTTGACGCCGCCAACTGCCACGTCGGCGATCGTGAAACCACGTCGGACAGTTTGAAACGGCGAGGCTGGAGGATGATGGATAGAGGGCTTGGCTTGTAAGTTTAGTGACCTATGAGAGTGAAAGTGAAGTTGAATTATCAGAACATGGTGAAGTTATAAGTTCAGTGACCAATGAAAGTTTTTACTCAAATCTAATGGATAACGAATCACGGGACCATTGCCACCTGTTAGGTGATGCATCTCTACTAAATGATAGATAACATAATTAGTGGAAAATTGGCATATGTAACAAATATGCTTGAATTTAGAAGCAATGTTTTTGCTTTGAACTTTCTTTGTGCATATAGCCTAGGTTGAATGGAAACGGAAATGGAAAACGCGACACAATTGTACACATGGAAACACTATTTCTGAAAAAAATGTGGTTGTTTCTAATGATGCCTACATAAATTAATATTTAGGTATAATGTCGATTTTTTTTTTTTTTAAATTCTTGAGGTTCATAGGAGGTCATTACTTGGTCAAGATCAGTGGTTTTTTTATAATAATTCAATGTTAGGATGTTCACATAGAAAAGCATGTGCTAGGGACATCTTACCCCTTTTAGTAGAATAATCAGCCAACTTGAGGACGAAATTGGAGTTGGATACTCGCAGATTATTTAGTTTTCAGCTGAGTTTTTAGCTTGTAGATGACCAACATAAAATCTGCTGTCTTGTATACAAGTATCACAAAACACTTTCTTTTCTTGAATTTTCTGATAACTGAAACAGAGTTCTCAATATATTATGTATCTATGCAGAGGAGCACTGACAACTTTGTCGTAAAATATGGGCTTGCACTCTGATGTTGTCCAAGTTATTGATTCTATTGGTAGCGTTTGGTGAGCGAGGTTGGAAAAGACCGAACAAACACTTTGGCTTCATGATGACCGGGAAAAGTTTGGCGAGGACCACTCCATCGGTTATGGATACTTCTTGCTCTTCAAATACAAGGGAAATTCAAACTTCAAAATGCGTATATTAGACTTGACAGCCAATGAAGTTGATTATCCTAATAATAGCTGCAACTTTGAAGGGGGAAGCAATCACAGTACATGGAATTCTATTTCTGTTTTGGAAGAACATAGTGATAATGACTCTGTTAAAATTCTTACTTCTTTCCCAGGTAAATCAGTGGCTCACTCTTCGAGAAGATCTTTTGCAAATGAAACCATGCATGATTTGTCTTTTCCAACTGAATTTGCCTGAGGCAAGAGTGATGCAGCCTGGAGGTCCAATCGCAGCCAGGAGGTCACAAGCCCAGCGATGCTATCCAACATGAAGCAAATGTAAAGTAGAAGATGGGGTGTAGGAAATTAAAACAGAGAATTTGAACTGATCGCTTTCTTCTGAACCAGTTTTGGATAAATCATTGAAGTTTAATGAGAGTGAAAAACATAATTTTCATACGGAAATTCCATGTACTGGAGGCAATCCAAGATCAAGTTCAAGTTCTCCACAGTAAGTTTTGTTTAATTATCTATTTTGGTCATTTAGATTGCTTTTAGAAATAATTTCCTTATATGTGAATTTGTGAATTATGGACGAAAATCAATAGTTTGCCTAATAATCCTTCATTTACCTTCATACTAAGACCATACAATCTCTACCCACCATTAACGGTGGTAAGCTCGTGAATTCTATATAATTTTAATTGAAAATTATTTTGCTTTATTGATTTTTCTGAAATTGAGTTTACTATAGTTTACATATAGCCTTTATTTGACCTTGACATGGTGCAATCTTTCTTGTTTCCGAAGAACGCACCAAACGCATTTGCTAGGGAGTATCTACCAAGAGTTTCAGGGCATAATGAACTTTATGATTTTGATGGTAACAAGTGGCTGGTCTGTGGCTCTACAAGAAGGCCCGCGATCGCGAGTGTTTGCCGGAGGATGGGGACATTTGTAAAGGAAAAAAATTCTCAAGGTTGGAAACTCATGGGGCTTTGAGGCAATCCACAAGAATAAAACTATGCTAAAAGTTTCCACGTTTTCCAACACAAGCATAGTCCCAAAGTGACTTCAATTCATTTGCATCCATCAGTAGTTAGAACAGTAGATGAATTGTCAGGTAACACAATATATTCTTTTTTAAGTTTATTTTTGGCAATGCACAAACTTGTATCTTTGACCTAATTACCTTCATTAGCTTCTTTCAGTGTCACATGAGCAGATAGATTTTTGGTGCCGTGTTTGGGCTGCTCGTCCTAGTCGGGATCTACATGAACTTCCCAAGTACATTGTTATTTATCTTTGTAAAAATTACAATGAACTTTAGATGATTAAATTTCTATTATGTGTCGATACCAGTACACCTACCTGTAACGAATCAAATTGCTTCGAGAAAGCTTGGGATTGATTTTTTATATGAAACAAATTCGATGTACTTTGATTCAACTTATGATAGGGTAATATACAGCAAGATTCTTCAAGCCTATTTTGCCTTCAACCAGTTTCCTCAGCAAATTGGTAACTTGCTTTTTTTCTTTGTATTTCTGTAGAGTACGAATTATGTGACCAAGTAAAGAAATAAATCTCTGCAAATATATATATTTTTTTCCCTTTAATTAATATTGTTTAACAAGAATTGAGTATTGCATCTTGATATGCTTGGTGTGTTATGTAGATGTCCTTTTTTTATAAGTATCAAAATATGCCAAGATTGAGATTCTTGTATTGATTGATAGTCCAAATTCACTTTCTTTTAGCATAAATTCGTTGAGTACTTGAAGGAAAATTCGGCTTTTTTCTTGCGTAAGTTGAGCAATGTTCTTGAATTCTGTTGGGGAAGGAAAAACATTGGAACGGGCATACATGTTTTAAGAAGCAAGGTGATACAGCGAGAAAGAACGACAAACATGAGATCAACAATCTCATTATTCTTCAATTCCTAAGAATAATGAGAAGGGATCTACAGACTACAAATTTGAAGAAAATCCAATATTTTTATAAATTCAATTCAAAACAAAAATCAACAGTGTTGTAGCTGTGCCTTTAAAACCTAATACCAACTCTTAGTCCCAGCACTTCTAACAAATTATAAATTTGATCATAATTAATTAAAATGACACAATTGAAGAAATATGAATAATAAAGTCATCCACAACCCCTAGAATTTTTGAATCTTGGACTCCACACTAGGTCTTTTTAGTTTATGTTCTTTATGTACAGTACATATATCATGTCAAATGAAAATGGGTTATGCTACATCAACGTAACCTTTTACATAATGTGTGCCTCCATGTGGCTATTATGACACACATTATGTATAATATTATGTACAAATAGATTTACCCAGTGAAAATATAGTATCTTTGACCAAGAACATCAGAGTTTCTAATCATGTAAAGGGTGGAATTTTATGATCATTGAGGTTAATGAAGGAGATTGTTTTCTTAGTTCACTGACAAATAAATCAAAATTGCAATCTTTCAATGTTACAGAACTTACGCAATATGCACCCTCAAATTATACCCTCGGATTGGTGGTTGTTTGCACGGTTTCTCGATGTCAAAACTTCAATGTAATTTGATCAAATTGTGAATTCAGCTTTCTTTCTGTGAACAATTTTATTTTCCCACTTATCTCTTTTTTGTTTTTTGTGGAAGTCAATCTTATGAAAGGTTATAAAACGAGCTCATATCTGCTTCTTGTTAGGTACTGGTACCTGATTTAATTATTCAATTGTGTTGTTGGCTTATAGCTGATGAACATATAATTTTCTGTCTTGACAAAAAGTACCATACTGCACCGTTTTTCTTGACTTCACTTGTAACTGAAATATAGTTTTTTAATATACTATGTATTTGTGCAGAGGCTGCCTGACAAATTTTCTGGAAAATATGGGCATGAACTCTCTGATGTTCTCGAGCTTACCAATTCTACTGCTGGTGTTTGGTCTGTCAGATTGGAAAAGGCAGAAAGCACTCTTTCTTTATGATGGATGGGAAAAGTTTGTCGAGGACCACTCCATCACATTCGGGTACTTTTTACTCTTCAAATACAAAGGAAATTCAAACTTCATTGTAGTGTATTTGATTTGACCACCACCAAGGTTGACTATCCCAATAGTAGCCATAAGTTTGAAGGATCCAACCACAGTACTTCCGAAATGGAAGAAGATAGTGATGACTNGATTGGAAAAGGCAGAAAGCACTCTTTCTTTATGATGGATGGGAAAAGTTTGTCGAGGACCACTCCATCACATTCGGGTACTTTTTACTCTTCAAATACAAAGGAAATTCAAACTTCATTGTAGTGTATTTGATTTGACCACCACCAAGGTTGACTATCCCAATAGTAGCCATAAGTTTGAAGGATCCAACCACAGTACTTCCGAAATGGAAGAAGATAGTGATGACTACTCTATCACACTTCTAGCTTCCTTCCCCAGTAAACCAGTGATCTGCTCTTCGAGAATAGGTACTCCAAATGAATGTGGATCTCAGGCAAAACATGGTAGAAAACATGATCAATGAAGCATTCATGATTTGTCTTATTCTTCCACTGAATCTTCACATGGAGTCAAAAGAGGTATGAGTGATGGAGCTGAGAGCTCAAAATCCCAGCGATGCTATCCAACTCCAAGAAAATGTAATATAGAAGATCGGGGACGAGAAAATGAAACGAAGAATTTGAATACATCAAGTCGTGGCATGTCAAAAGACTTCGGATTAATGAGAGCAAACCTAAGAATTTCATTATCAAGAATGTTCAAGAGGTAATTCCATGTACTACAGGCAATCAGAAACCTAGATCAAGTAAGTTCTTTACGGTAATTTTTGTTTAATATCTGTTTGGATCAGTAAGATTGCTTTCAGAAATTATTTCCTTGTGTGTGAATTGGTGAAGTATAGATGAAAAAAGATCACCCTTTGTGATCGAAAGTTGTTTGAGAAAGAAGGCGGAACCCGCTGCGGGAAAACTTTTGGCCAAGAATCCTTCTTTTACAGTCATACTGAAACCATGCAATCTGACCCAATTTTTTTTTTTTTTTT